>LTAE01000128.1:0-110907 GCA_001647135.1 Pontederia paniculata | reverse complement strand
TCTCTCTCTCTCTCTCTCTCTCTCTCTCTCTCTCTCTCTCTCTCTCTCTCTCTTATAGGGATCGTCTTGCCCTTTCTTCCCCCTCCGCTCTCTTTCTCTCCCCATCCCCAGTGAACTGCAGAAATTTGCTTATATTTTCTTATTGTAAGTTTTGCATGCACAATAATAATTTCTGATGCAGATATATATTACTTGTAGTTTGATCTCTTCCTGAACTACGTGCTGTTTGTTCTGGGCTTTAATGGTTTAAGTTTTTCTGCTTGAATATGTACATATGTTGTTCTTCTTTTCATATGGTCATTGCACAATTACATAATCGTGCATGAGGAAATCTATCGATGGCCCTGCATCATCTTTTTCAATTATATATTGCTATTGATTAGGGTTCCTTGTCTCCTTTCTTTCTTAGATTTGCAATTTAAACTAAACAGTTTCAATGTGATCTGATCAGGTTGACATTCTCTCCAACATCATGTAAGATTCTTATAATTATTTCATACTCCTTTTCAGTTTTTTTTTCTCGATTAAATTAGTTTTTATTGTTTAGCATGACCCAAAGAAAGAAGTGTTATAAGGATGATACATTGTAACAAAAAAAAAAAAAGAGTTTGAATGTAATCACAAATCTAGAACTAAGATCCAATGAGTGAAACACTTAGAACGATTTACAGTTTTACAATTCTATCATTGACCGATTTATTCTCATTGAAATCTTGGAACTAAGCTCCAAATCTATCATTTTCACATGCATAGCAAATAATTCTGCCATATGCATGCTCTTAGGGACAATAATCCAGACGCAAGAAACTGGGGGGGATCATCTTCCAGACCTCATCCTCAACAAAATCGTGAGGCGCCTCGACAGCGTCGGCACCTATGTTAACTTTGCATGCGTCTGTCGGCTGTGGCGAGCTTCCGCGAAGGAGACCGCCGCCGACTTCGTGCCGTCGCAGCCTCCCATGCTAATCAACTTCCTTCAATCACAGAAGGATGGCTATAAGGTGATCTTTTATGGTATTTTGGAGGACAAAATCTATTGCAAACGCATTGAGGGAATCAAAGAACTGAGGTACATAGGGGAATCACATGGATGGCTAATCATGACTCGTCCTCGCTACGATGATGATGGATTTCGTGACGAGTTTCCCGTTCTCTTAAATCCTTTTACCGGAGCAAAGATTGAACTCCCATCGATCAAAGTACATAAAGATCGTGTTAAAGCCGGCGCTCTCTCGACCTCACCAACCTCGTCCGACTGCATCGTCTTCCTCGTTTCCGAACACCACATAATTCACTACTATCGTACTGATTCAGGATCATGGGATTGGCGGATTCGGCATCAGCCGAGATTCTCGAGAAGTTTGCGAAATGTGTTCTTTGTCAAAAACAGGGTTTACGCAGCTACTCCGAGCAATCTAATTACAGTAATGGAGATAAGTCCTTGTGGTGGAGGATGTAAATATTTGTTCTATGTTGGTCCATTGCCTGGTGGTGTTTGCAGCAGAATCATGGAAGCAGGAGGAGATATGTGGGCGTTTAGGTTCACAAGTGTGTCTTACATGGAATCATATCGATATGATTTGTGGACAGAGGAATGGATGGAAGCTGAGTTTGGTGGCGACCGGTTGTTGTTTACTTGCAATGAAGGATCATGGGAGTTTTATGATGTTTCTAAACGCTGCTGCTGCCGGCACGAGATCTGTACAGCTTTTAATCGCCACAATATGGTCTTCTCCAAGCTTGGAGGAGGAGGAGGAGGAGGAGGAGGAGGAGGGCTCCATGAATTGGATGGTGCCAGTTGCAGTCTACTTTTAAGTATGATGCCTTTTGACAGAAAAGAAAACAGATTGAGTTTGCAAGGGACTACTACTACTTCAAGTAGTACCTGCTGCAGGAACGTACGTCTTAAATCACTTCTAATTACATTTGGCACGGCAAAAATCAGAGGAACTTGGTTTTATCCTGAAAATTACATATAGATCATCAGCAGCCATGTTACTTTGGTTTCTTTTTGGGATATTATAATAAGAGCGTAGTGCAATGACTCACCTTTGACTTGAATACCGAGAGTGAAATTTTGTATTTCTTTATTTTCAGTATTTTCTTTTGGATTAATTTCATTTTCCTCTCTCAAACTATAATATACGTACCAATATAATCCTTGAACTATATTATTATCCATTTAGCGCCCTTAAACTTTTCAAATAGTAACATTTAACCCCAAAAAATAAATACCATTATCTTTTATGTTATTTTTATTTTTTAAAATGATTGAATTACTATTTTACCCTTGTTAAATTATTTTTGTAGATTCTTATCTAATAATATAATTTTTTTTTCATAATTCTAAGTATATTTAAGATCCAACTTTAACTTTTATATTTTTAGTATTATTTTTTACTTCAAAATATTCTCTAGCTTCAATTTTATTTTTTTAATCCAATTGCAAGTATTCCTTTTTATATTATTGAGCAAGACTAAGATTATTTGTCTTTGATCAATTAATCAAATAAGGATAAAACAATAATTCATAATTTACAAAATAAATAAAATGATAGAAAAAAAGTCAAACTTTAATTTTGGGGTTAAGTGTCACCGTTAGATAAGTTTAAGGGTGCTAAATGGATAATAATATAGTTGAGAGGCTATGCTGGTAGAAATGTCATAGTTTAAAGGAGGAAATTGGAAATAACACTTTTCTTTTTATGTATTAGGTCATGGTCCCTTTGTAGTCGAAAAAAAAATATCTGACTAGCTATTAGCGGGTTATATTCTAATTTTATTCAGATAGCATGAAATGTAGTTATTTTTTCATCACATCTTTAACATATTTTAAAACATACATCATGCATGATGACCATCTGCCCCTACATGATACTTTACTAGATGCAAGTTTTGTATACTTTTGCCTTACAATGTGTGCAATACCTGTGCCCCTGCCTTCATAAGAATTTGCATATGTCCATCTGCCCCTACATTTTGCAAATTGTAACTAACACGTATCAATTAAAACATATATGCATGTTACAAGACTTGAGATTCACACAATATGTTTAGTTAATAGTTTGCCTGCTAGTTTTCAAAAATAAACAGATAGAGGTACACCATTTAGTCCATTTGCTCAAAACCGAATAAAGAGTGAGTTGCAAAACTGTTATTACACATTTGCAAGTCGAGGCAAATTCTTAAGTCAAACAACATCTCATTCAAATTGTCCTTGCCCTGACATTATAAATTCCCATGGATGGGATGATCAAGGAAGCAAATTCTTTCCGGCCGGAAGAATACAACTCATGATAAAATAAAAATGTCGTTACAAAACTTTATCTCACCTCACTCTCTGTTTAGTATCACTCTCCAAGTGACTCAATTGCAACTTCAGAAAAAAATGACAATTATCACCTTCTCTATTTGGAAGGGATGTTTCTGCATTTTATTAAAAGAATGCCCAAATAACAATTGAAAGGAAATCTGTTTACTAAGCTGCAGCTGATTGCCTGTAATCATCATCTTCAATATTCAGCGCTCGCAGTAACTCTGGCCAGGATTGTTTAACTCCCCCTGGTAAATCAAACTCTAAGAGCTTCCCTTTGCTACGATAATAGTCTTCAACTGGCTGACTCTGCAAAGAGAAGCATAATCTCAGACAGGCACTGACTAACTATGTACATCAGACCATGTAAATTTGTACATTACTGGCTTAACTATCATACACAGATAGTAAAATGTGTACTAACCAAGATGTTGGTTTTGAGATCCTATATATTATTAAATATGAGATGTTTATGAAAATAAAAAGAAGCCATATAAAGGTTCCACCCTCACTTCCCATTGGTGATCATCGCAGCCATCTATACCTTATCCACTCAGCATCTAGTGATACAGTCAATTTTTGCTGCATCACTAAAAATTTTCATGTTTATACATGTATGTCATGTCAGGCATGCATTGTACCAAATAGATGCATTTGCATCTGAAACAATCCAGTAGTGCCCAATGGTGCATATAAAAAAACTACAGGAAACCAGCATTGAGATATATTAAACAAGAGTAAAGGGATTACCAATTCATTATATATACGAAGTCTCTCCTTTACCACCTCTTCGGTGTCATCAACACGGGTAACAAGCTTTGACATGCAATGCTCAGGAGGTAGGAGTGGAGCCATGGACATTCCAGGTCTACCTTTCTCTGAATTTACATTGATGGAAGCAATATTAAAGTTCCCACCACACTGACTGCACATCCTTCTTCCAAGGCACTTCTCAACTAAAACATCTTCTCTGAGCTTTAAGTTGATCACTAGGTCCACATCAGTCACACCCTGCAAAATTTCCTGAACAACACCAAAACAACAAGAAAGAAGAGTCAGTCGGAACATTTCCGACAATTTTGGTACTAGATGCCTTCTTTGGTTATGGTTAGCAATTTGTGCCTCCAAACCTTAAAGGAATATGAAGTTGTTTACACCATAATTGCAAAAATGAAAGATGATATCGGGAAAAATGAGAAAGATAAATTCATAATTACGGAATGAAAGATAACTTTGGCTCACCTAGATACTAAAATATTCAAAATCTTAGAGACGATAGCAGCAGAAACTGCAATCTGCATTGTCCCTTTATATATTGTAATTTGTCTTTCTGTTTGAGGACTATATAAGATTGATTGGTGAGCAACAGGAGATAGAGGACTGAGGGGGCACAAAGGCTGTTGTAAAAATATGAGATTTATCTGATGGCCTCCTTTTATATATTGTAATTTGTTTTTTCTTTGAGGACTATTTTTTGCTTTGTCCGAAGGGGAAAGGATGATGATTACCCTGTGTAACCATCCATATTTTTATTAATTGCTTATGAACAGGAGTTACATGACTGAGGGAACAAGATGGCCATTTAATTGGAGATAATAATGGAAAAATGAGAAACACTTGAATCTGAGAACAGGACTAAGGGAGCACGAAGGTCCTGGGTTGGAACAATTGGAGAGAAATGGCAAGGATAAGATGGTGACACCAGGAAAGAAAGGAAAAGACACGACCTTGTAGTTTGCATCGATGGAGGAGTAGAGTAGACCATTGACATTGTTCATTTCAATACTTTCAAAACCTCACAATCATAACTATATCAAAGGTAAGTCTGCACAGTTTTCTTCTTTTAACCAACCTCTAACCTGACGACAGGAACTGCATTCTTCATAGAATTTGCATGTCAGAGGCATATGCTTCCAGTATACTCTATACCTAAACAATATAGGTGATAATGTAGGGCAAACAGCTCATATGGGAAAAAAAAACTGCCAAGAGTCATCCATTTATAGCTTTTAAGCTGTAATTGAAGCCTTACTATATAGCCAAAGTTGACTTCCAAGGAATCTACAATAAAGTCATTTCATGATGGAGATATAAAGCCTTTTGCTGAATAGAGCAATAATTGTGTATCCTCCTAATTCTAAGCTGTAGTAAAACTAAAAACGCTAAAACCAGAACTTAAAAGAAAATTGGCTCCTTTTAATTTGCACATAAAAGTAGTAGCCCAAGGTCATGTACTTAATGAACGATATGAAAATATCTTAAAACTAACAATTACACAAATGTAGAAATTTCTTTTATAAAAATCTATCCAAGGTCTAGAAATAACAACTATTTAATAACAAGATTATATAAATCAGTAACAACATCCATATAGTCCTTTATCCAAAAATAAAAGTGCACCCATGTAGTCATGCTTGTCACCCAATGATACAAATAAAAGTAGGTCTTTAAAATAACAGAAATTAAAGAAGAAACCTTGCAGTTGGAAGAGTGCAGAAAGTAGGTTCAAGAAGATAGGTGAAATGAGTTATAACAGGCCGAATTGATACAAAATTCTAAGAGAGCACAAATTAGTTGCACATTTAACAGCTTATTCATTCCCCTAAGATGGAAAGAATGACAACATAAATTATTAGTGCTTCTTAAAGGCAACTACTTACTGCTTGTCTAACTGTACGTGGAAATCCATCAAGAATGAACCCTGATTCCCCTTTGGCTTGCCCATTCTCAAGGCGTTTGGACAACAAATTCACTATAATCTCATCAGAGACCAATTTTCCTTGATTAACTATTTCAGAAAGCTGCAGATAAAAAATAAAAAAGATATAAATTAGTCATGTTCTTCAGAGATAATAAACAAAAGACAGATAAAAACTTTGATTACTGTCAAAAATGTGAAATGTATGTTCAATTTAGCACAAGTAATATAAATTTCTATCTATATCAAATATTAACTGACTATTTAAGTAAAACCATGTAGATCAATTAAATGCATATAAATTATTACATCCTTCTCAGATAAAATTTTATGAAAATCCAGCAAAAGAGAAAAAAAAAGTCCAGTTTTCGAGAATATCCACAAACTTATTATCAGAAAATGAACAATTTTCTAGTACATTAAATTATGAGACCTGATAAATGATCCACAACTAATATTCTGCAATATGCTTCCAAACTTTACATGTCAATGTAAATGTCCCCAAAATCATATGAATATCCAAAGGACAATGCAACATCAAGTGTTCTTTCATATAGAACTACACAAATTGCTACCTAAACGATAGTTTTTTTTTTATGATGGAATGCAGAACTTATAACCAACTTACCAGAATACTTAAACCTAGATTCTCAAAGATAAATGCTTATCACACTCTAAGATTCAATTAATCAAGCCTAATGACCACAACGAAGTTGATCAACAAATTCAAGGATTTGATATGATTAGTGATAGAACATGAAGACTACACATACTTCAGCTGCTTAGAAATATATAAATAAGAAAGCTTTCCCACTCCATCATACTTTTACCGTGAAATCACTTATGACATAAGTGGACATAGATATTATTTTCTTTCAGACATTACCATGCTTCCTGTGATATGTAAACTTGACACCATTGATACTAGTACTCCTCAATATGCTACTGACAATCTAAGAAGGCAAAGATTAAGCAATTCAACTAACACTGAAAAAAAAGTAAAGTAAAGCAATCGAACAGATAATGATGACAGAAGACACCTAGCGGATGCACATTGCAGTGCTCCGAAAAAACGCCTAAAATGTTATCTTTTTCGACCTCATATGCATAAAGAAAGCGCCTTTGAACAGTCACTTCTAAGTTCTGTGAAAAAAGATACATGAACTATCTTTTTCACAAATCACGGACGCTAAAAAGAACCAATTTCGTGTAAATTCCAATTGGATCTAAAATGAATCGACTAAGAACAGAACCTGCTGGGAAAGAGAGCCGGACGACGCGAGCTCTTCCCGGACGAGGTCTCCGGTGGAGATGTGGGGGATGCCGAGATGCTTGGACAGGCGGCTGGCGAAGGTGCCCTTACCGACACCGGGGCATCCGAGGAACACCCACTGCACGTTTCGCTCCTCCGCCGCGCGATCCCTCTGGGCCTTCGACACTGGATGCGCACCGGGGACGGTCCCTCGTGCTAAGCCCGTCGGGATCCGGTCAGCGGCAGGCGGATCGGTGGCGAGACCGGACAGCGCCCTCCTACCTTACAGGCCGCCGCCGCTGCGGCGGGCGAGGAAGAGGAGGGGGAGGATGCGACTGCGAAGCGGAGGAGGCGATGGAAGATCGCCATGGGAGGAAGAGCAAGTGGCGGCGGCGGCGGCGGCGACGGCGAGGATTGAAGAGGGGTTCATAGTGAGCAGCGAAGATGGTAATAAAAAGAGAAGGCGACGAGAAGACCTCCGGTTGGCTCGTGTGCGGTGCACGTGCGTCCAGCATATCACGTGCCTATTCGGTTTCTGTCGTATTTTTATTTTCAGCTTTTTATAACTTATTTTTTTTACAAAATATTGTGTTTCAAATTTCAATAAAAAAAATCAAAACTATGATTTAATTTTAAAAAATACGAAGTCGGTTCTATTGATTATTGACTATTTATTAGAGTTCGCTCAGAGCGCTCAGCAGACACGAAAATGATCGATGATGGAGATATGACTATAATGAAATCGTACTATTTTCAAAGGAGATAGATGTTATACCAAAAATATTATATATCATGTGTCTTCTTTTAATAGTGAATGAAATTTCGGATAAATTTTTTGTACGGATGACTGCACCTTCGAACTCACTTTTTTTCATTTTTAACCACATGTAAATCCTATTAATTTTCAATTTTAATACATAAAATGTAGTCATCCTTCTCTTTCTTCAAAAAAAAAAAAGATTATTCAATGTCATTTTATGATTTATTGGTTTTCATTTGTATCAAATGCATAACAGCTAGAAAAAAATATTATAAATGAATATGTGAAATAACCCTCTGAATAAAAAAAATAGTGGGCTAAGCTTGTAATATGAGCCTCGTGCAAAATCTTAGCTACTAATTATATTTCGTAGCTGTAGACGGACTTCAAGAATACCTTTTAAATAGTAAAAATATTGAAGATCTAATTTTGGAGAATACAATGACACAAAATCTAGAAAACATGGCATTATTTTTTTGTTTTTTTTTTCAATCAGATGGAAGAGAATACAATTTGGTATGAATGTAGCAATAAGTAGCAAAACTTATATCATAAGTACTTCCTTAGACAGCTCAGTCATGAAAATATAATTCCAGACTTCTATGCGAGAGATAGATAGCAACATAAAAGGGTTAAGAAATATGCTTCGAAATATGTGAAGCAGATTCAACTCCACATGTATGGATTATCATCATATTTATAATGAAAGGTTCATATCTTTATCGAAAGACCTCATTTATTGATCTGAGCCCTTCATTACAAATTTGATGACAATTCATACATGTGAAGCTGAATCTGCTCCACATATTCCTTATTTTCCAACATAAATTATATTGGGAAGCGGTCATGCGGTGTTTGGCTCCACTGTTAAAACTATTTATTAGTTTTGAAAAATCATAGTGTAATGATTTTTTTTTACTTGTTAAGATAGTAATAACGTATGGGTAAGAGAAATAAGCAAGGAGATCTTCATAATAGGGCCTTTATATTCTCTCTCCTTCTCTTTTTTTTGTAAAATAGAAAATAAAATTAATAAAAACTAATAATAAAAATATTTCTAAAAAACAAAAAGTTTTTAATAAATCTTGAATTTACTATTTAATATATGAATTAATTTATTAAGATGTTTTATTTAGAATTTATAACTAAAGTATTTTTTAAAAAAATCAATAAATGGCTTCAAACGACATATGAAAAATTTATCAACACTTCTCTTAATAAATATTTCAACTACTGTTGCTATCATTATTTTTATTCAAACATATATAACTTAAAAAATGATTTTAATGTTTAAAACATTTATCAACATTACACATGTTTTTCTATTAGCTAAGGTTGTGTGTGGGGAGGGCAGCGGCTGACCAGACCGCTACCCTCCCCTCTCACATGAGACGTTGGGGAAGGACAGCGTATGGGCAAAATGTTGTCCTTCCAAATACAGCCTAAGTCAAATGAGTTGTTTGGCACTAATGGCAAGCCTTTCGACTGATGAAATAGTATGTTTAGTGCATGTGCATCCAACATTAAATTTTTATTTTTAATTTTTATAACATTTTATTTTAAAATAGTTATTTAAAAAAAAGAAAACTAATTTTTTTAATAAGGATTCAGATTTTGCAATTAACACGTCTCGTATCACTTTATGCTTTGTTGATTTTTATCAGCATCATAACCTTTTCTGCTTTCGTAAATATTTTTTTAATTTAAAAAGAAATCAATTCAAGTTTCACAAGTAAAACATGTTCTATAATTTTATGTTGTACTTGTTTTCTATTTGTATTAAGTCCATTGTAAGAGCGAAGAAACATGTTAGGTTATATACTTGTATCCCTAACATGGTTTAAATTTATTTGAACATCTTCTAGTGTTGAATTATATGTATATGGGCCATAACTTCTGAAGAATAAATAGTGGGCTAAGCTTGTTTACAATTGGGCTCTTTAATCAAGGTCTGGCCCAGTAATTATTTTCCTGAAGTAATTTTTTTTATACTTATGGTAATAGAATATTTTTTTCTATAAGTCAACAAGACTACTATTTTTTATATTTATATATCTTCATTTATATTTTATATAACTTTGGTAATATATATTTATATGTTAATCGGATGTTTTATATATGTTGAAAAGATATACAAAATATATAAAAAAAAATATTTTATATAATGTTAATTAAGTAAGGCTCATCGAGTGATTTTTAAATTTAAAAAATTCTTAGATATCTTTCTAATTATAAAAATATATTTTGTTATATTAGGTCGAATAATCTTTTTCTTACACCCACGGTAATTGTCTACCATGTGAATAACAAAACTCCGAAATATGATATTGCTTTTTTATTTATTATTATAATGTACATAGTTTACACACCTAACGCACTACATTGTACATTAGTTTGTAAATTATGCATTTTATCCAAAGTTTAGTTTTTCATAAGCGATCAAAATTCATTGAAAATGAGGATTGCAGTGCGAAATCATATAAGTATATTTCATAGCTCTAAATTGACTTATTTAAAAGCATAAAGAAATTAAAACAAAAGTTTACAATTATGAAATCAAATGTCTTGAATGATGCACTGCATCCATTTGGTATATGTTCCTCTTTTTTGAGAAATATCCTTTTATGTGCAAGTTTACTTTGAATCCACCAATTCATTTGCTACATTGCACCTTTGATATAATTAATATAGGGAGAAAATAGAAAAAAAAACTTGATCGGATAAACTCATTTCCGATATTTTCTTTGGAAAAAATGGAGGTGCTCCCTACTTAAGTAGGGAGCACCATGCTCCCTAAATTTTTAACCGTAGGATGATTTATGGTGACTTAATTTAGGAGAGAGAAAAAAAGTAGGAGAGAGAAAATTTAATATCCACCATAAATCTAACATCCTACGGTTAAAAATGTAGGGAGCATGGTGCTCCCTATTTAAGTAGGGAGCACCTACATTGAACCCATTTTCTTTTTACTGCAAGTTACAAGATCGTATTTTAAAGATTTACCTTTAACATTTTCGTCTCTAAATGAATTTTTCAAGACAACGTTCAAGCATTTTTTACATGTACATTCAATATTTATAATTATATTTCCATTGCTATCTTATCTCGTATTTAATTTGTCTTTTTTAGAGACTTCAACCCATTAAAAAAATATATTTTTTCTCGCACACTCGTGACAAATTAAATTAAAAATCAAAGCAAAAGCTATAAATGATATAAATTTTCTTTTCTTGGAAATGAAAAATAAAAAGTCTCAATCATTGCACTAAAATAAAAAGAAAAATTCTTTCAAAAGAGACAAGTAACTTTCGAAAAAAAAAATATGAATCGATAAACTTGGAAAAAAAAACCATTAAAACAATTATCAACAATTGGAATCCAACATGCATCTCAACAACATTCTATTCGTCTCTCTTATGCCAAACCTTTATGAAAAGGATGTTTATCCTCTTAATGGGGAACTGGCTTCCACTTTCCACCCCACTTAGCAAGTAATGCATTTTTTCTCAATTGAACAAAAAACATGCATTAGTGTCTTATCCAAATAAAACACATTAGTTATTTTACTCCAATGGGCATTTGCATGATGATGCCAAAACCACTAGAATGGCCATTTTAATTATAATTCCCCATATTATGGAAGGTGATTAGGATTCAATTATTGTGCTAATGACGACTTCAAGCAATAGGTATATGGACATTCTTAATTAGAAGAAGGATATACCACTTTGAGTGCCTTAATTCCATCGTGTGATTAAAGTTGGAAATTATAAATTATCTACCACCGAAAATTAAAGTTATCAAATATAATAAATGACTAATGCAATAAAAAAACATAATTATTACTTTCTTATGATCATTACGAAGTTATTACAATAATGAATAAAGTTACATAGACCATTAGAGCATGAAATATAATTTATAAAATATGAATTTATATTATGGAGAAAGAAGTGTAGCGCATTAATATATGGATCTAAATCTTGTGCGCTATATGCATCTTTAAGCCCTTATGTTATATGGTAAATGATAGGAAAAAGTCTAAACTTTTACTTTGATTATAAATTTACCTTAATAATACTAATATATATTGAAACTTTGATTGATTTTAAACAATGGAAAAGTCGCTGAAAATAAAAATGACAATATAATTTAATTTGTTTTTAAAAAATAAGGCATTCACTTAATATGGAAAATATTAGAATATATATTACTTTTTTTTCAAAAAAATATAGCAATAGATTATATATGCAACCAATTAAAAAGTTTGTGAATGTTTAAATAAAAAATAAAATTTAGTCTAAATATGCAATAAATTTAGAAGTAAATTGTTTCGTACAATTTATGTTATATTATATAAAAATATATAAATCAAGTTTGATTGGCTTGGATATTGAAGTCGTGTACTAGAGTCGATGAAAATTAATAATCTTGAGTTTTGATTATTGAAGTCGTTAAATTTAATTAGAATTTATTTTTTCATCTGCGTCAAAATACTGAATTAATCATGATCTAATGATCTCGGATAACACGTGAGTTTAGAATAAAAAAGAATTATATATGAATCAATAGGCAAATTCAGGTATAAAGTCTTCATTGATATAGTAGTTTATATAGTGTGCTTTATGAATCATTACAAGGCAAAAAATTTCTAAATACTAAAATTAGTACAACAAAAAACGATAAAGGGCAAGAAAAAAATAAGCCACTAAGGATAAATGTATTTAGCAATTGATAAAGAATGAATATAATATTTATTTATTTATATCCAACATATGTTTTTATTATAATACGATACTGTAATACAAAATTGAAAAGATAAAAAGTTGATGTAAAACCTTATTTGGAAGTGATCTTTTTAAACAACGTGTGAAATATGAAATGTCACATAAAACCACTTTTTATTTTGGAAGATGTAATGCTCAATATTAATTATTGGGAGAAAAAATGACAAGAAGCAACTGACCACATCAAGGTTTGGCAAAACACTAACACTAACTGAAAAGGTAGTACCTTTATTTCGCAACATGAGAGGCTTTGCACACACATCAAAAAATATAGTTAGAACTAGGACAAAAAAATAGTTCATCAAATGAGGTCCACCAAATTCAATGATGGCACAAATATTTCGTTTTTTTTAACAATATAAAGATAAATATGCAAATACATTAGTGAAAGTTAATGAGTTATTTTATTATAAATGTTTTAATTTTTTGGTAATAATATCTTAAATTTTAACATAACTAAGAATTCAATTATTTTCTAAATCTATACGACACTCCGCATATGCTCATGTACGAGGTTCAGGTTCTTGCTGCTCGGATAATAAGTTTGAGGGAGCTTCCGTCAAATTTTAAAATATATTATATTTTCAAGGAAAATATTATATCCTAAAATGAATTCTTAATCGAGTGTATATATAAATAATTTAGGATTAGAATTAACAAAAAACTTGAGTCACTATATTTTTTATTAAATAATTTTTATAGTCTCAGTTAAAAGTCAATCTCCTAAATTTAATATATTTTTTATATAAATCTCAATCTTATATGATATCCACAATTAAATTTAAGCAATATGTTTTAACCTAAATAAAATCTTGGAAAATATATATTATATATATATATATATGCATCATGCATACACACACTCTGGATCTTTAGATCAGTATCATTTTAATCCAATAATGCAGATTGTCTATCATCAGACTAAAAGTGATACTAATCTAAAGATCTATAGTGTATGAATGTTTGTGTATGCACGCTAATATATCTCAAATTATATATATATATAGTTAGGCATGTAACATAAGACGGTACAAAGTTAATAACTTTGTTCACAATAGAAATTGAAATATGAAGGTAACATAATTTTTATTCTGAAAAATTGCAACATATAACATGGAAAACAGGAAAAGGATGCAAAAAGAGATGACTTTAACGTTCGCTGCCACGGCCACCAACTTCGCACATATATAAGTACTCCAAAACGGCCACTACAAGGCATCACCATCACCATCACCATCCCTCGTCGGAGCCATGGATCACGAGCTCCATGAACTCGTTGTCCAGAACGGCGGCACGGCCGAGCAGGCCGCAGTTGCCGGCGACGAGGCGCCGAAGCTGGAGCTCACTGTCGACGAGATCATCGAGAAGCACGTCGGCTCCTTCGGCTTCTCTCAGCTCCTCCAAGTCTTCTTCGTCTCCCTCTCGTGGATGTTCGATGCCCAGCACACGCTGGTCACCATCTTCAGCGACGCGCAGCCTGCATGGAGGTGCACTGCTGCTGCGGCCGCCGCCGCCGCGACGTCCGGCTTGTGCCATCGGAGCACCAAGTCGGTCGCCACCATGTGCGGGCTCCACCGCGGCGCCTGGGAGTGGGTCGGCGGCGACAAGAGCTCCACGATAGCCGAATGGGGACTCGTCTGCGACAAAAAGTTCAGCGCCGGCGTTCCGGCGTCCTTGTTCTTCCTCGGCTCTCTCTTCGGTATGCACGCCTGCTTTGTCTGACACATGTATCTAGTGAATGGATTCAGATGTTAACAGGTGACAGCATCCGCTTGGATTTGAGCAAATATTGCAGGCTCTGCAGTGCACGGACGGCTGGCTGACTCCTACCTCGGCCGCCGGAAGGCAATCTTCGTGTCATGCGTCTTGACGTCGGTCACTGCGTACCTCACGTCCCTCTCCCCCAACGTTTGGGTGTACGCGTTCATGCGCTTCTGCAATGGCTTCTCTCGCGCCGGCATCGGCATCTGCTGCCTCGTGCTCTCGACTGAAGCCGTCGGGAGGAAGTGGAGAGGTCAAGTAGGCCAATACGGCTTCTTCTTCTTCACCATTGGCTTCCTCTCCCTGCCACTGATCGCCTACCCGACGCGAGCGTCATGGAGGACCCTGTACAAGGTCATCTCCATCCCGCCCCTCGCTTACTCCCTTCTGATCATTCCTTTCGTCTCCGAGTCTCCGAGGTGGCTGGCTGTCAAGGGAAGGACGGCGGACGCCATGAAAGTTCTGAGCAAGTTCGCCAGGAGTAATGGGAAGAGGCTGCCGACGAATTTGACGATCGCCACCGCCGCCGATAGCAAAGACAACGGCGCCGCCGGAGCAACCAGCAACTTATGGTCAGTGAAATGGGCAGCAAGAAGAATGGCCACCCTGATGGCCGCCGGCTTTGGCGTCGGTTTTGTCTACTACGGCCTTCAGCTCAACGTGGAGAACCTAAACTTCAATCTTTACTTCGCCGTGGCCATGAACGCACTCATGGAGATCCCCGCGGTGTTCCTAGGCAGCGTGTTCCTGAGCCTGGTGAACCGCCGTGTGCTCTTCTCGTCGTCCGCGTGCGTAGCCGGCGCTGCGAGCATTCTGTGCACCCTGTTCTCCAAGAAGACGAAGACGTCCAAAGGCAGCTGGCCGCAGCTGACCCTGGAGGCCTTCGGCTTCATGTCGGCGTCCATGGCGTTCGACGTCCTGTACGTGTACAGCGTCGAGCTGTTCCCGACGAACGTGAGGAACTTTGCGGTTTCCATGCTGCGCCAGTCGCTGATGCTGGGCGCGGCCATAGCGCCCCTTCTGGTGGTTCTGGGGCGCCTGAGTCCGGCCATGTCGTTCCTCGTGTTCGGGATGCTGTCCGTGCTTAGCGGCACTGTGACGCTGTGGCTGCCGGAGACCAAGAACGCCCCTCTGTACGAGACATTGGAGCAGCAGGAGAAGGAAGAGAAATCGGATTCCCGCCAAACCAGAGAGGCAGCAGCAGAGGACTCCATGGAGTTGTCTCAGTAGTTGCACTTGAAGCTTTTAAATTCTATTGTTTTTTTATTGTGTGTTCATCCTCTGTTTGCTTAGAGCTTCTTTAGTAATCTGTGTACCCAAAAAAAAAATTCTAGTGTGTGCTTAGGACTCCTTTGTTTCTATCAAAGAGAAGAAAAGAAAAATAAAGGTGATGGTTTTGTGTTCATCCTCTGTCAAGTAATCTATGTATCTTTCTTTCTCACTGAAATATTGTTGTTGTGCCTTGGATTATTATATCATATATTCAAAATTATAAAAGAAAAAAATTGAGAAAAAAAAAGAAATATGTGATGGTAACGGAGGACTTGGGCCGCCCGTAGCTCAACACTGATTTCCGTGAAGGTGCGGAAGGCGAACCTCCTCGAAATATGAACCTTTATAAATAGGATTAGAATTTTATGATGTACTATCTTCTTCTTGATAGTGAAAACTCTTTGATGACGATCTTTTTTGCCCGTGAATATTTTTCTCTTGTTCACATTGATTGAGAGAGTTTCACCACGTTAAAAAATCCTTGTGTCGATTTTTTTTTTCTTGTTTTAATTCGTTATTTTGATTTTTGGTCGATCCTTCGCCTTATATTCTCAAATGAATGGTTGATTTAAGTGATTCACAATAAGAAAACACTCCTTGGTAATTAGAAGATGCAAATTCAAGGTTTTTAATCCTAATATCCAAAAATTCACCTGAGTCATGATTAATTCAAATCGAAATATGGACAAGGTGCATCCAATGTTAATCCAAAAATCCCATGCACTTAATGTCTATAAAGCAAATAAATGAACAAATGATGACTATTTTCTTACTATACTTTTTTCGGTTACAAATGAAGTCCGTGAACCAAATACATAAAAAAAAAGTAAAAAAGGAGAATGAAAAGTCTAAGAATGAAAGATTTCATCATAACCACCATAGAAGAATAGTCTGAGTGGAGTGAGACCACTAAAGGGGATATAATGAGCAATGCCACAAAGGGAATACTAAGATCACATTTCTAGCATGCAATGCCAACATTAACATTATGAATATAATGAGAAAGAAAGCAAGCTATTATAAATGCTAACTTAATTATGGTGCAACACATGGGCCATATCTTGTTATGGGCATCAGTTTCAGACCTCTAACTCCTCAAGACATAGCAATGGACCACTTCCTTATGGAGTTGTGGGGTTGAATCCAAATTTGCCTACACAACATGCAGCTTCATAGAGCAGAAGTATGCAGATGTGAAACATTTATGTGGATGCCATTTTGAGCCAGCAACTGCAGGCCACATTGCTTCAAAATGGAAGGAGAGGCTTTGTGGTTAGGTGGAAATTTTCCCTCAATTTTTAGGTGCCTTGCAGCCAGACTTCTGTAGTTCTCATGTATGTGGGAAGGATGTGGAGGTCTTATCCATTATTTCCCTTTCAGAATCTGTCTAGGAATTCTCACATTAATGTATGCAATAACACCTTTGGATATCATCATCACACTTAATCCAAGTTCTTCACACATCTACATGTGTTGATGCCTTATAAAATGAGGATAGAGGCTTCATTTGGCACACAAAGCAAACTAAGAAGAATGGATAATGAGGGAGAAAGGAAAGAGATTGAATCAACAGCTTCTTTCTCTGGTGAACTCTCTGGTGAAGAAGGTGATGCATCAAGTGACATTGTGAGTTCTTCCGATCCGGAAGAGATGAGGGAGGATGCTACTTCTTTGAGGCCATTTTTGGGTTCCCCATCAAGTGATCACCTTCAGATTGGAGGAGGAGATCCCCTTGAGATGTCTTCTCTCATGTCAAATTTGCCACTGAAGTAAGTTTCATCCACCTTTCTCTTCCATTACTTTTAACCAAGTTAACTAGCTAGTAATGTTCCATGAATTCTATTACACAACAGTACGACACTACTTGTGATCTACAGATGTTTTCGTGAACATGCATTTTGTTGTTGAGCTACAAAGGATATAATTACTAATCAAAAGATAATAAGGTTCATTATCTATAGTGCATTTTCCCTTTGTTGATGCTTAAGAATGTCTATATCAATGGATTGATCTCACCTTGAGCAGAAAGCTTCACTTTTTTTCTGATAAAAGTCTGATACCATAATAGAATGATCAGATTTCATCCAACAAATTATGAAGAATGTTTAAGATCTTGCTTTCTGTATGTCACAATTCTTCCTAAAAAAAACTTAGATAATAATTTGTATTCTCAGTGTAACCTTCATAACTAATTCTATCAAGATTGTCAAGTCCTTTCACACAATTTGAGGAAACCAGACAACAGATACTTCTTAAGTTTCTTTTTACAGCGTTGACTGTGCTAATAATCATGCTTCCTATAATCCACTAATTGCCGGAATGCATGTGTCATTGGACTTTAAAAGGACTAATACCATCATTAGTATTGATATCGAACTTCTCTTAGCTCCTAAAGAGGCTGGTCAATCTACATTCTACAATTAATATCATCATCAGTTTCTTCCCATGTTTTGCAGGAGAGGGTTGTCAAGGCATTATGATGGAAAATCACAATCCTTCAGATCTTTATCAAATGTCATGTGCTTAGAAGATCTTGTCAAGCCTGAGAGACCATGCAAGAAGCAAAGGCTATCGAGTAGTGCAGGATGGTTGCAGGATATCCAAAATCCACTCTATCTAAGAACTTCCTCTAAGTCCATCAAGAAGGTCTCAAGGGGATCTTTATGTTCCCCTAAAACCCAGAAGTAGGTTGTCTCTGCAGCAAGCCTCCTGCTCATTTGAAGATCTCAGATCAGATTCACTGTTGTTTTCTTAATGGGTCTTGGATGTCAAATGGGTTTGGAACAAATCTAGCTATTTTGATATGGTAACCACAGTGATTATTTTCCTTCTTACATTGACAGGACAGAAGTAACAAAAGATTTTGCACTGCAGTTTTTGCCAAGTATCATTAGCCTTTATCTTTTTAAGGAGTCGGTGGATGTATTTATAGTTAGCTCAAACTTGACAAGTGAGATCATCAATGCAGCTTAATAAATTATAACTGATGAATTATGCATTTGTTTACACCTTGTTTGAGCTAAAATGCATGATATTCCTTCACAACTTGGATGACAGCAATAAATCTGCACATCTTGCATTATAATCAACATTTTTTTTTCTATTTTGTAGAAAATTGGAATCAAATAGCTTCCACTCTATGCCTATCAGAACAGTAGGCAGATCTTTTTTACTATAGACATGTGTCAGCAGAAGAAAAATGTGGGGATACGAAAGTAGTAAAAACATGATAAATCAGAGTTTGAAGGACAATAAGGAAGAAGAACTGTAATCTAATAACAAAAGTGATGCATGGATCGAACCTTTTGTCGCTAACCAGCAATGTAAGATAATCAGCTGAAAGCTCTGATAGGTGCATCAGCATCCAATGAACAAAGTTAGCTCCTGGAATGTGGAATTGCCAATTTTCACAACATGACCGATGTCCCTGCTAAATTGTCAACCATCATGCTGAAAACACTGTTAGCGGCGATAATATACTTCAGAATTCTTCCAGATGACTCAGCTTGATTTACAATTAGAAGTTTGCTCATCTGAATTTGCTTGATCAGGTTGATGTCCTCTTTTCTTCTATCAAGCAAATTGCAGGTTAGAAGGTTTAGTCATCTGCTCATTCGGCAATAACTGGTTATACAGAATTGAATGACATTGTTTAGTCCTTGCTGAACACTTTTCTGTCAAGTTTATCCCTCTTGAAGCTGAAGCTTTTTCGAAACCACTTGACATGAACTTGGAGACCAGCATCTCTCAACGCATTCAAAGCCGACTCGTGCAATCGTTCATCAAGACCTCTACCATTTGCCTTCATATCTTGAAGCAACTTAATTAGCTCATCAATTCTACTCGCCTTTGAGAAAACACCAACCATTATACCAGCTAAGGCCCTGTCCACATCCCCTCCGTTCCTTTTGAACTCTTCATAGAACTCAATGCACTCATCCAGCTTTCTGGCTTTGCTGTAGGCACTGATAATGCTTGTATAGCTGACGGTGTCTGGCTTTATCTTCCGCCGATGCATCTCCCGCCATAACTTCTCCACTTGACTCAAGTTCGTGAGCCTCCCATGGATGTCAAGAAGTGAATTGTAGACCCAAACGTTTGGCTTGCAACCCTTCTCCTTCATCTTGCCCAAAAGCTGTGTTGCTTCCTTCACTTTGCCAATCCTACCATACATTGATATCATATTGGAGTAAGCCACGACGCATTTATCGAATCCTCTGTCGATCATCTCTGAGAACACATCCTCGGCCTTCCTGGATAGCCCCAGACGGCAATAGACATTAATGACTGAAGCATAGGTAACTTGCCCCGGTTCGCATCCTAAGGACATCAGCTTCTCATAGGCTGCAACAGCAGCTCTGAGCCCCCTTTTCCTTACAAAGCCATTGATCACAGTGCAGACTACGCAATCCGTGGCCCTGATTCCACTGCTCCTCATAATTACCACCACATCAAGAGTCTTCTCTACCAAATCCACATCCACATACATCATGACTAGCTTCATGAAGACGGCCTGGTCCTTGACCAATCCTTTTGCCAGCGCTTCCTGGAAGAGATCGTCCACTATCTCGGCCTCTCTGATGTCTGCAAATGCATTCATCAGTGAAGCGTAAATCGAAGAATTCGCAAGAATTCCCTTTGCTTCCATCTCCCTGAAATATCTGAGAGCTTGGAACGCTCTTCCCAACCTGCCCAGCGAGTGACACAGGACTGAGACTATCTCAACTGCATCAGCCGACGGCTCCGAGCATTTCGACTCAAACTCAGTAAACAGGGTGAGTACCTTCTCTGTGTCCCCCAGCTCCCCGTACGCCTCAATGATCGAGCGGTAGCAGCTAGAATTCAGAGGCACACCGGCTCCCAGAATGCGTTCATAGACCGAGATAGTACAATTGTACATGTGGAGCTGGTTGTACGCGCGCATTGCAGAGCTAAAGCAGGAGATTGCAGTGGCTCCTTTCTCGGTTTCGACAATGTCAAGCACTGACTCAGCAAGCTTAAACTTTCTGGCTCTAATGCAGCTACCGACGAGTCTGCTGCACGTACGCTCGTCAGGAAGAAGACTAAGCTCCCGGAGGTCCTCGATCATGGAGGAGACCGAGTTCCACTGCTGTAACTTGAGGAGGCACCTGAACAGAAGCTTCAGAGTAGTGTGATCCGGTCTGAAGCTTGGCTGCTCCTTCGCTCTCCGGTAATAGCCGAAAGCGAGGGCCTCGGTCTGCGGATTCCTGCAGACGGCATGGATGAACTCGTTGCTGATGTCGAGATCAGGGGCGCGAGCAGGCTGCCCGACGGTCTGGAGGCCATTGGAGGCGTCCTCGAGGAGGGGGGAGGTGGACTTGGCGGAGCTGGTGACCAGAAGGACTCGCTGCTTCCGGGAGGAGAAGGCGGCGGCGGCGGCGGGGCGGTGAGGGAGGAGAGCGAAGTAGAGCGGGGACTTGGGAAGGCTTTGGGGTGGCGGGCAGAAGGAGGAGGTGGTGGTGGTGACGGACCAGTCCGAGCTCCATTTGGCCATAAGAAGGAGAAGTTTTGGAGGGAGGGAGAAGGGGCACAGAGGTGGAGGTTGAGGAGGATATATAATATGTGTACATATTATTATGTTATATTATGAAATATATATGTTACCTTATCTTGTGGTGGATATCATGCGAATTTAGGAAAATATCAAAGAGGAATGAGAAGAAGCCACGTAGAAGATATGGGTGCCAGTAGAATTTTTGTTCTAGTGATCCATGTCGACTTGTGAAGAATCTTACTGCATCTTATAAACCACATAAATTTCATAGAGTTTAAAGAGCCTACTTATTGAAGAGCTTATTTTATTAAGTAGACTATTTAACGATAATTCAAATTATTAAATTTATTTTTAAGATTAAAATTTAATATTATATAGGCTGCATACTTTCAAGTACAAAGTAAAAAAGTTAGAGGTTGATGAATTTCCTAAGATCTCATCGAACTCTTCAACCTTTCATAAAAGTTTACTAATCCCTGACTACATTGCGTGACCTTAATTTGATAGCACTAGCACAAAGAAGTTGTCGACCCCAACTCATAAGACATACTTAGATCTCCCATTCATGTTTGTTCAATAATTTAAAAGTTATCTTACTGTAATTCTAATTATATTCTTAATTAGTAAAAAGATCATACTTTGACCAGAAAACACAACTAGTGGCTGTAACGGAACACATTGACCAGAACATTGTGCACCTGTTTGCTGGAGAAGCCTGAGATTGGTTGTAGTTCCAACATGAAGAACAAGGTATGAAGGAATTGCAATATGTGCTGATGGAAATATCAGCATAAACTTCTCTGTCCATGAAATTGTACAAGCACAAAGTCACGCTACAACAATACAATTCTCTATAATTAAGAGATTTTTCTTCCTGATGAACCTCTTCGCCTTTCCCTAAGTTGCAAAATTCAATTTTCTTCCCTTAATAATGGGAAAATCCCAAGACTCATGGAGAAACAACGCCACCACCTGAAGTAAATTTCCATACTTGTACAAGGGCATTTAAAGAAAAGAAAATCAGACCGCACGGTACTCGATGAACATAGCTAGCTTCTGTACAAGAATCTCATGGGTACCATAAATTGGCTTTCCTTCAGTAATCCAATTCTTCTCCAAAACGGAAGCTTTTGCATTAGCCTGCATATCAGTGTAGAACGCAGACACTAGTTGATATACAGATGTTTTAAAAACATCAGCTATCGCATATGCTTTAGCGTGGAGCACACCACCTCTTCTTTTACTTATAACTGCAGCTGAACTATTTCCTTTTCCAGTGTTCACTGTAGACCATTTGATGCCTGCAGGGCCCATGGAATGTGCAGGCTGAGAGCTCGTTTTCTTCCCCATAGAAGCCTCAACAGCTAAAAGGCAAGACAACAGTGTTGAGATAACTACTTTGTTTGAGCCAGTGAGCTGAGCGACGCCGTACCGATCCTCTGAGCGAGATCGTGCAGTCAATGCAGATAGAGTCCTTGCAGACCATGAGCATATCTAAAACACCAAGAAGAAGGCATTAGATCTCAATGGATGATCTGTAATAAGAAAGGCAATAGTATATCAACATTGTTATCAAATCTCATTGTCCAAGAAGTCAATAACATATTTAACTTAGACAAAAACACTAGAAACATTCAGAATAAATAAACATTAGAAAAATGGCTTTATTTAAGAGATGCATAGGCATCATAACCTTGGATGGGTGGTTTCAAAAAATACTTTGATACCAACTCTTTACTAAGATTAGAATTAATATATATATATATATATATATATATATATATTTGAAATTATGAAAAAAATGGTATGTCAATGGTGTTAGACAAGCAACTAATCAGAGCCTCAACTTCATGTATTTTATCTCCTTGCATAATTCTCAAGGTAAAAGACAATGGAAGGGACCAAAGGGTGATTAAACCCAGTCGTATATCTTAAGAACTGTTCCTTTGCTATTAAATAAATGTGATACTATGAACAGCCTCAAACTATGAAGCAGGAAATAAGCAGTTCATAAATAGGAAAAATCCAAAGAATTCAACAATAAATATGAAAAGAAGAATGGATGGGTCATAACTGAAATTCTGAAAGAAGTGTAGAGGACCTTAATGTAACTGGAGAAATATCTAAATTAAACTGGTTTCAAAGTAGAAAAACAAGCTCCAAACACCTATGGACATATTAATTTTAGTGTCAGTAACCTTTCCCAACTCTAATATGACTGTTAGAATGTATAAGACACAAAATATTAACAGCCTAGAATATAGAAAATTAACGATAAGCTCAATATTATAGTGAAAGAACCGCTTGATAGTTTCAAGATGTGTTGCATAGGTACAGGTACAAGGTATGTCAAATTTTGAAAATATAGGGTACAGGTACGTTTATATATTATAATATATATGATATAAAAAACTAAATTTTACAAGTTAAATGTCAGAATCAATAATCTAATTAATCATAAAGGGTTGAAAAAAAATATAATAAAAATAATATTAAAGAATAAAGACAACAAAAAACTTATTTAACAAAGCTATTATAGTTTTTTTTTAAACTGAACAAAGATATTATAGTTCTTATTAGAAAAATGCAATAAACTAATCTCCAGCATGCACGAAGTGTCAAAGACCTCTTTTAAGTGGGTATGAGCTGTCCTTTTTTGTTGTAAGCAGTTCACTTTTTCTTTATTGTTACACGACTTCTCTGTTTCCAATTTTTTTGCCAAAGTAGTGTGGTTGTTTTCCTCCTTGCAGGAGAAAACCAGTTCTCCTCTCTTTTTCTCTGTCTTGGCTACGTGTTTTCTCCTTTTCCTCATAGTCGGTAGAGGACATATGTCTCCTTTCTCCCCTCTACTGATTCAAGTCAGGATGTTTTCGTTTGAGTTTTTCCTCCACCATCTCTCCTAGTGACTTACTGGAGGAAGTGTATCACTGCTTTTCTTCTCAGTTGTCGCTCTTTTTCCTTGTTCTCTTTTTCGCCGCTGCTGCTTTCTTCAGTGTCTTGATTTAGGGCAGATTTTGGAACAGCTTCTCTTTGTTTTCTCCTTGGGCCGTTTGGATTGAGATTAAAATTTAGAGAATTATGTATCAAGATTACACCACATTTGGATTTTAGGTGAACTTATTCCAAAATTTTGGATTAGGTAAGTGTTGGGATTAAAGTAAAAGAAAATAATAAAATATAATATTTAGAAAAATAAGTGATGTTAAGATAATTTTAATTATATTTGCTAATGCAAATATTTTTTAGTAATAAATATAAATTTTATTTTACTGCATTTATAATAACATATAATTAATTATTAATTATAAGAATATAGTAATTAATCATTATTCAAAATTTATTAATTAATTGATAATATTATATAGTATGGCATTTTGCGTACACCAGTAATTTATAAGCTTAAATAAATATTCAATTACACAAAATAATTTATTAATAGCCATTACGTTAATATAGTATTATAATTAAAATAATAAAAATAAAGTTAAAAGAGAGAAAGTTAACAATTCTTGGGGTCCTTAGGAATAGATTTAACCCATTTTAATGGATTAAAAGTAGTGGTTTCACATTTTCGAGGTGGTTTTAAAAAAAATGAGACTTTGACCAACTTATTCCTAATCCTGTGGGTGTTTGGCAAAATTTGGAGAATAACTTCATATTCTTCCACTTAATCCCAATTCAAATGGCACCCTTATGCTTTAAGTTTAATCAAGGTAAAAGTGTGATGCTGAGTACCCAAAATCAGGCATACCCAAATTTTAAAAATATTTTTATCGGTGGGTGCGTACAGACTATGTACCCGGTACGGTACTTGCTCCAATCCAGCGTACCCATGGATCATAGGTTTCCATTGTAACTTGATGGTAATGGGTATCAAGATAAAGTAAACATGGATAGAACAAGGAAGTACTTAGAAAAAATCTTCTAAAGAAAGAAGTATTCCAGAAAGTCCTAGGTTATCCTTTCACAAAAAAAAGTCCAAGACTATATTTGACATGATAAATGGAAGAAGCACCTGAATGTCTTCAAAAGCTTCACAAAGGCGTGAGTAAACTTGAATGTCAAAAGCTGGATTTAATTGCTTAGAGAAAAAATCTGATTTATCAACAGCAGAACCTTCCAGAGCTTCAGCAATCATAAAAGTGAGCTGTTCAAGAGGTTTCAAGCATGCATTTACGATTTTTCTGTACGTTTCACCAGTTTCTTCAAAGAAGGCAGCTCGACGCCAAGGCTCAACATTACTCTCTGAGACCATACATAGGTCAAGAAATGCAAGATACTGTATAAGAGATCTTGGAGGGCTTTCCTCCAAAGTCTCAAGAAGAATATCACTTGGATTAGTTTCAGCAGCAGCAGAACCCTGTGGAGGCGCAAATATGCATCTCCTTGTATGAACCACCTTGAATTTCATATGAAAAGCATAAATCAGGAAGAAGTAAAATAATAAAACACTAGTTTGAAAAACTAAACTTAAATTCTTATTTTTTAACTTTCAGTATTGGCTTCATAAATATTACACAATTAAGATTATAAAGGACTTTAAAGATTAGCAATGAAAATAAATGACTGGAAACATCAAGGCTACTGATAAAGAAAGACCAGGTTACAATCTAGCAGATGTGCAGGGAACCAGTTTCTATTTTTTTCTGATTCAACTTTAAGGGAAGACTTTTGTTTTTCAAAAAAAAAAATCAAGGGAAGAATAAACCTACTCAAAATCGTATGCAAATACATATAAGAGTTTAGTCAGTTGATCACTACCTTTGTTGACCATCTTTTCAGTCCTCAAAAATATGTATAAAATAGTGTCTCTAATATAATTGAAGCAGGTTCTAAAAGTTGGTATGGATTTTTTACCCAAAAAAAAAGTTGGTATGATTTTTTTTTGAGGAAATGTTTTTATAAGTTACCTGAAGTAAATGATGGCTCATCTCCCAACAGAAAGAAGAAAGTATCAACCCAATGAAAAAATTGATCTGGTGAAGAATGAAGATCCAAATGGTACATTTGATCTTAAACTGATTAGGCATAAACAATATAAGAATGGCCGAGCAGACGTAAGCTTGAAATGACAACTTCAATGCACGTTTGAATGATGAGAATAGACCCATCTTGAAGCTGTAGAAAAGAGGACGCTGCAGATGTGGAAAATTTTTAAAAAAATAGCATTAATAATCAGGACATATAAACATGTATAAACGAAGTATATGAAAGAAAACAAAAACTATGTTCCATGGTCACAGAACTAAACAGCTAAAGGCTCTCAGCACATCGATAGCTAAATTATGCAACAAAAGAGCAGTAACTATTTCCTTTCTTTTCTTAAGGAAGTGCAGTTATTAAATGGACACCACCAATCTAGCAGGATTTTTTTCAAAAGCAAATCTACCTAACTGTAAGGACCAATACTGTCAATCTGCTTCAAAGCTCAGCCCTTTATCCCAAACTTTGGATGAGGTTGTCAGAAATAATAAAGCATATAAGAGCTATAAGTTTCAAATAGCCAATTGTGCTACTCACCAGACAATCTATTAGGGAACAATCTGAAATTTCCATTTCTACTAATGAGTTTTTATTCAAGTAGCTCAAATGAAGTAGATACAAAGGGATTACTATCAAGCAATCTGAAAATTGCATTTTTTATTAATCATATTTTGCTCACGTGATCTATCCAACAAACAATCAAACAGTTGAAATTTTACTAAAAAAAATTACTAAATGAATTATCTAACAGATATTCTACTAGCTAATAACCCCAAATTGTATTTTATTTAGTTTCTTTTATAGCACATTTGAGCAATCGGAGAGCCTGAGAGAAGCTCATAATTACCTGAATGATTGGAAACTGGAGGATCCATCGCTTTCTATAAACGTAATGGATACCATAAACCAACCCAAAAACCAAACCCCTAAACCCTAAAACAACCAACATCGCTCTTTCGGGCGCCTCCGTGCCCACCCCGACAGTCACAGCAGATAGGAACCCTGCGGCGGCGCAGATCAGGAGGAATCCAGCGGAGGCGAGCGTACGGCGAGCGCGGCGGACGAATTCAGAGTCAAAGGAGGGGCGAACGGGCCCGCCGATGAGGGAGCTGAGGGAAGCCCTAAAGAGCCCGGCGGCGAGAGCTGGGGGCGAGGCGGTTGGTCGGTGCGGGTGAGCCGACGAGAGGAAGAAGAAAGCAAGGGAGAGGAGGAGGAGGGCGAGGTGGAAGGCGAGGAAAGAGAAGACAAAAGCGGCGAGAGCAGAGGCGGAGGTGACAAAGAGGCTGCGCCGGACGAGACGGTGGAGGATGGAGTACGGGAGGAAAAGGGCGGCAGCGGCGATGGATTGCCAGATGAGAAATCCCAGCCATCGGTTCTTGACGACGTCCGGCGGCGGCGGCGGAGGAGGAGGAGTAGACTGAGAAGACATGGCGGAGCAGCAGAGAAGTAGGGGAGAGAGAGAGAGAGAGAGAGAGAGAGAGGGAAATTGGGGAAGGGAAAGGGTTTGGGTTTATGAAAAGCGATTCCAGAAACATATTTGAAAAAAATGTCTTTTTTTACTTTTTTATGGGTAAAAATGTAAAATAGATATATAAATACAAAAACTGTACTATAATCATTAAACTGAAAAATAGTAATATCTTTTGGGACATAAAACAAATTAATGTTATTTTATGATATCACAGCTATTCAATTTAACCCTAATTAATTTAATGAGTCAAATATCCTATGTACCAAACTATAACGCCCCGAAATTCGGCCTAAACAAGCGGTCGAATCGTTATTCGACACGCGATCAAGTGGTCCCGGAAACGCTACGATAATAAATAGTATATAATATAAAATTATAAACAATAAAATTGTTAATAATAAAATATAATCAATATAAGCTCAATAACAATATCAAAATTTTATACATATACTATGCGCAATCTTTACGTCGAGAGCAGCGTCACGGCGAGCCATTATTCTCGATTACCTGCACGGATCCAGAATGCAGGGGAAATCCATCTCAGTTAGTCGTATGTGGCAGTCATATTTATTTTAGAGACCTAACATTAGTCTCAAAAGATTATATCAATAAATTTACATTTCAATATCAATAATATACTAAATATGTCAACTACCCTAACATAATCAATAACTTTTAATATATTCACTTTTATTTAATAATTTATGAAAATTATTATCATTTAACAATAACAATATGCTAATGAGTTCATTACTCTAGCATGATACAATAACTATGTTTCATCAATATNATACTCATTTTTATTTAATAATTTATGAAAATTATTATCATTTAACAATAACAATATGCTAATGAGTTCATTACTCTAGCATGATACAATAACTATGTTTCATCAATATGAATCAATATCAATAAGCTAGATGTATCTTCTATTCTAGCACGATCAATGTCATCTATGAGTACTAACTCTTTATTAGTACATTATGAGGGTCATTATTGTTACTACTCAATGTTATCGATAATCAATGTTCAATATTTACAATTATCAATATTATTTATCAGCATCAATAAGTACCAATAGGTACACAATATATCAATATCAATAATCAATAGCTCATAACCAATTAATAATAAATGAAATTTATCTTTTACTTCAATTTCTTAATCAATGTTCGATCTTTATAATTATCAACAATGTTATGAGCATCAATAAGTACCCGTGGTACACAATGTGTCAATATCAATGATCAATGGCTCATAATAATCAATAACAATTGAAGTTTATATTTTACTTCATTTTTCTGATCATATATCATATGACATTTTGGAAGTTCCTCCTGTTAAAGCCGTCCCCATATATCATTCCTCAATAATCCGTCCTCGATATGTCATATGATATATATCAATATTCAATAATCCAATCAATCAATCAATGTGTTCATTTATCAATGTATTGAATATAATGGTCATCTCGATGTCAATAAGACTGGCCAAGTCGGGTAACACATAGTACCCACAATACCCCACGTCTGGATCATAGATCAATGATTTGGGAATATCTCGGGATGAGATCGGCACCCCATAATATGATCAATGATTTAGGAATATTCAGGAATGGGATCAGCATCCCACAATACAATCCATCGAGATATCAATCTTCAATAAGACAATTATAATCACAATAAATGATTATCAATTTTTAAAGTCTATTTACGGTTGTACATACAATAACACTTCTAAGTGTGGTACAATCAATTCTACAATCAATACTAGAAACATAATTCAATCATCAATACATAACATATTATTATTCAATAAAACATATATCATATTTAGTATAAAACATGAGTTTCAATTAGTTTAATCATATTAATAGGACGATTAACAATAATCAATATTATTTATCATTTATCAATAATCAATTATCAATTAATAATAACAATTTGCAAATAATGATTATCACTTGATATTTACCAATCGATAACTAAAGATATTCAATAATTAATTAATTAGTTATTAAAAGTGTGATCGATGCACTATGAGCAACCCATAGCGCAATCGAACTCATGACACAAAAATATTTAATAACAAACTTTAGTGGTAAAATCAATAATATCTTACAATACCTATTATCTTCATTAGATATAATAAATCATCATGATAATCAATAATCATTAAATGAATAAAGGATCCATTACTAACATTCGATAGCATTACGGATTACTTATACGATAAATATTTGATATTAATTTAATAATAATTGGATCCCTACCACGTACCTCCATTTATTAGTTCATCGTTCTTCTACAGTCTTCTTTTCCGATCTGAACGGTGACGATGCTTTCTTTCTTTCTTTCCTTCTTTCTTTCCTTTTCTTTTTCCTTTTCTCTTTCTTTTCTTTTTCTTTCTTCTCCATTTTCTTTTCTTCCCTCTCATTTTTCCCTCTCCCTCCCGCTCGGCTGCCTTGAAGAGAACGGGAAGGTGTGTTTAAATTACATATTCTTAGTTTTAGGATATCTCAACTAGTATTTTATCATTAAAAAAATACAAAATATACTGATTTTTCCCCCAAATTTACAAAAAGATTAGACGATTTTTGAAAAACTTAAAAATTATGATGAAAATCTAAATCATAAAAATTATATAAATATACACATTTTTATTATGTTTTGAATAGTTTCAATATGTACAAAGTTATGTAAAAAATTATTAACATAAAATTATATGTCATAAATATTATATTAAAATATATAATATGTGATTGTTGTTAATTTATAAAGTAAAATATCTCTTAATATTATCATGGGAGGCACTCCTAGTGTGGGTAGCCCATAAAAAAGTAACGACACTTTCGATGTTGACATTTTTGGTATAACTGCGCTACACATTCATTTTCCCTTATTATCATAAAAGATATTATTATCATAATTATAAAATTAATAAAAAGTAGGATCCCAAACTAAAATCACTCGAAAAAATTGATACAATTTTTTAATTCTAAAAAACTGCCCAAAAAATGTAGTGTAATTTCACCCCTAACTTTGTCTAACATATAATTAATTTAAGGAAAAAATATTTGTGCAACGTTTTATGATATATTTTTTTTAGTGTGATTCTTTGATCATAAGCTCATTAGTAACTTTGTAAGAGAATGAAAAAAATAATGAATTATAGTATAAAGCGCCGTACTCCTTGTTCTTTTAATTTTAGTCTATTTTTTCTTTAAAAAATTGTAATCGAAAATGAGGAGTTACCTATTGATAATCAATGGAGTTTCGGGAATGACAATAAATTATTTATCGCTTATAAAATTTTCTCTCAAATTCAAATATTTTGTACAGAATTTTTTTAAAAAAAATTTACATATTAGTCGAATCTTTGGATATTGTGAAGTCACCCAAAAAATATTCTCTTGATAGATGTGTCAATTACATTATTATATATATTGTGTTTTTATATCTTACGAAAAAAATGATAATATAAATTTGAACGAAAGATGAATTTATAGAAAATAACTTCTCAAGTTTTAGAAAGTAATTAATGATCTTTTGTATTTGATTGTGCATCATAAAATAAGTTAAAAAAAACGAATTAATTATGTCCGGCATACAGAAAGGCTATGCATTTCATTCTGCTGCTAAATTTTACTAAACGCATACGCAAAAATATTTAGAAGCCTTAAAAATTCGACCTTGAAAAGAAATTTAGCAGCAAATAAATTGAAATAAATTTAGGCGTTCTTTAAATCTAAAAAAGACACTTGAGAAACTCGAGGAGTCATACCTAATTAATATTATATAAATTGTATGTATACATAGTATCAAAATCATATAAAGTATAGATGATAATAAAATTATAATACAAAACATGTTATTCTTGACTTATATAAAGTTTCTTAAACATTTTTTTTCAATTTTGGCAACTAGCTTAGGTCCAAAAATTGACTAAGTTAGAACAAAAGCGGTGAATGAGTAACCCCTTTACATAAGCGTATAACAGTTCATTTAGCTAAGAACAATATAAGTAGGGAGCACCATACTACCTATATTAAATTTTCTGTCTCTTACTTTTTTTCTCTCCTAAATCAAGTCACCATAGATTATAGATTCTACGGTTAAAACCGTAGGTAGCACAATGCTCCCTACTACTTAGGGAGCACACCTTCCTTTTTTCCACAATATAATATATGTGCCGACTCTAAAACAGAAAAAAAGGCAAGAGCAATTTAATTTTCAAACAAAAATGTTTCATAACCCTCAAGTACAAAACTTTCAAAATTTAGACGCTTATACTAACAATAAAATTATAGTCTATACTAAAATATTTTTATATTTAGAGTGAATGAGAAGGGCTTAAAAATGAGAATAAATAAATAAAAGATAATGACCACTCAAATAGTTCATAAAAAATGAGTTATAATAATGCTTTTTTTATCCAAAAAGATGATTTTTTAAGTTCCCCATCCTCAACTCTTTTATAGTGTTTTGAAGCAAGGTTTTAACATTATTAAATTTGGAAGTCGAAAAGACTTCCATGTACTAATTAATTATTTCGAATCTCAATATTAAGTCGAAAAGACAACCCTCCAGTGTATTTAATGGAATGAAATATAGGTAGGTTTAGAATTGGAGTGTATTTAATGCCAATCCTTATTACTTATTAAATGTATTATAAAAAAAAATTGATACCTTTTGACACTTGTTGCAAAAAACTACAACATTTATCATCACTTTATTTAGGTAATTAAAAATAATAATTAAAATAAATTATAGAAGACGAGAAGTCGCCTACTTTACACTAATTTATAAGGTCACAACTTTTGTTGCATTATAATTTTTTTATAATTGTTTGCCTTGAGTAATAATTATATATTTATTTTGAATCTTCATTGCATAGAAAACGTAAAAAAATATGAATTCAGTGGAGGGTGAGCATTCTTTTATTTTTAAAACAACAATTTAACAAACCAAAATAATAAGTATCTTCTTTACATTTTAACTAATCTTGTACCTTATTTGTTAAAGGCTTTAGATTTTTGGAAAAATGTCGACGAACGACTATTTGAAAATATATTGATTACATTTATTGAACAATATATATTACTTGCACCGTCGACAAAAAAACAAATAAAATACTATAATGTAAAAAAAAAACCGTTGAATTTATAAATTAATATAATAAGTATGTGACTTTTCATCTTCTACATTTTTCTTAGTTATTATTTTATTTAAATAAGGTAATGACAGATGACTAATTTTTATAAATACTAAAAATTGAAGGATAAAATGAACAAAGACATAACATTAACAGTTAACAGAGAAAACAATGACAACGTTTGAACTTGGTTGGTATGCGGCAATGGCGAGTGGAGGAAGGTTTGGGCAACAGTAGCAGCAGTACATGACACCCAAAGCAGAGCAAACGTAGAGGTCTAGAAATGGCGAACAGTGCACGGAAGAAGAACAGGGAAGACAACAAGAGAGCCAAGTACATATCTGATATCATATTCTCATGGTCACTGCAAGATGTCCTCAACAAGGATCTCTTCAAAGACGAGGTATCTTTCTGTTCTCATGCAGAATTTTTCATAGTGTCCTTGTAGAAGAACTAAAACTTGCATTCTTTTGTGGTTTTGGCAACTGAATCCAGACCATATTATCTACTTTCATGTACTAAATCAGCATCATTGCTTGAATGCATAATGCTGTCAGGCTTCTGATCGAGCAATGTTTTAAATTGCAGGTGCACATACTTCCTGATAAATACGATTCCCTGGAGAGCTACTTGGGATCTTTCGTTCCTCCATTCTTCGAAGAGATACGTGCTGATGTTTGTGCAAAGTTGGAAAGTATATCTCAGGCGCCATTTGTGAGAATTCGACCTCTCAAGTCTACAAAAAACAATTACTACGTTGTTGGTTGTATTGAGAGTTCAACAAGTTCTTTATCAGATATGAGTCCCATCCTTAAATCAGGTAATATTTTTCTCATATCAGACATCAAACCTTGTAATGTTTCCGACTTGAAACGCGATTGGGGATCGTATGTTTTCGCTACGTTTCTGGATTACTTATCCCTGAATGATATAAGATCAAAGCATCAAGTAGTATAGAAGTTGACAGGAACAGCAACCGTGCGCTGTTCGCGGTTTTTCTGATGAACACTACAACATATCAGCGAATCTGGAAAGCCCTCGATGTTGATCTTGCCGAGCGCAGAAAGCAGTGTCTCCTCAATGAGTTGCTGCATGCAGATCAACTGGTGAGGAGCAAGTAATTGATCAATAGTACATCTATACATTGGTTAGAAGTTACTTCTGATACCTGTTCATGCATGGCAAAGATCCCATTTTGTTGGTTGCATAATGCGTGCAGGTTGCTAGGAGTCATCGTTTGTCTCACGCAGTTGGCACCAGTAGTACCTTACATGCGAAAACCAGCAAGAATTCGTCTAGATTCAACCTGAATGCATCTCAGTCTGCGGCGATATCGAGCTGCATTTCTGCAAGGCACTGTAAAGAGAAGAATTCTGTTAATCTTATTTGGGGTCCTCCTGGCACTGGGAAGACAAAGACCATCAGTTGTTTGCTGTGGCAGCTGCTTCAGTTAAATTGCAGGACCCTCGTATGTGCACCGACGAACACTGCTGTCAGAGAAGTTGCCTCCCGGCTCCTGAAGTTGATGAATGAGCAATCTGGCACGAAAGCCCTTCCTTTGGGGGATGTTGTGTTGTTTGGTAATAGTGATCGAATGATTGTTGATGACAATCTGAAAGTTATATTTCTGCATCATCGCATAGATTTGCTCAAGGATGTTCTTGCACCAAATACTGGTTGGAGGTATTGTCTGAATTCAGCGTTGGATTATTTTGAAAAATGTAGTACTTGGTACGAAGAGTATCTAGAAATGAACACAGAGAACGATCATGTGGAAAGTTTTCAGAGTTTTGCTCAGTCTAAGTTTGCTGTTATTGCACAGAATCTGCAGAGATGCTTCAGGACATTGTGCATGCATCTACCAAGAGCTTCCATTTCAAAACTGAGCTGGAATGCGATAAATGCTCTTCTCCCTCTGATTGAACAGTTTCAAAGTCTCCTTCGTTTGAATGTTTCTGAAAGTACCCTGAAGACAATGTTTACTTTTATCGACAATGACAACTACGATCCCACATCATACAGTTCAATTGCTTCTGACATTAAGGAGCTTACTACCATCTCGCCATTGTATAGAACAAGAGCCAAATGCTGTGAACTCTTAAAGACTCTGCAAGGATCTCTTCGGCTGCCTTGTCAGTATACAATTGGAAATTTCTGTCTGAAAAGTGCTCGTGTTGTTTTCTGCACAGCTTGTAGTTCTGCCAAATTGTACCACATCAAACCTTTTGAGCAACTTGTTATTGATGAAGCCGCACAGCTGAAGGAGTGTGAATCCTTAATCCCCCTTCAGATCCCCAATATAAGACATCTTGTTCTGATTGGTGATGAGTGCCAGTTGCCTGCAATGGTCCAAAGCAAGGTCAAGGTTTCGTTCTTTGTTCATCTTTCTTATATTTATGCAAGAGAATCCTCGCTCGCATTGTTGCAAATTTATATTTTACAATGCAGCTTATGACAACCATTACCATATGACATACATGAAATCATTATTAGTGCATTGTGACAATCCTCGCTCGCATTGTAGCATGATTTCTCACTGTAACTAGTGCTTTCCTGAATAAAATGATGTGTGCTGCATGCAATATAAGGCACTGATGTTGAATTCTTTTTACATTTGTTTTCACCTTTCAGCTTTCTCAAACTGCATTATTTGGAAGGAGCTTATTCGAGAGGTTAAGCTCACTGGGACACAAGAAGTACCTTCTGAACATGCAATACAGGATGCATCCATCAATAAGCCTCTTTCCTAACACCAAATTTTATGACAATAAAATTTTAGATGCTCCAAATGTCCTTCATAAGGATTACAGAAGGAAATATCTTCCAGATGCCATGTATGGCCCATTTTCTTTCATAAACATCACTTCTGCAAAAGATAATTTGGATGATAATAGGCGCAGCAGAAAGAACTCTGCTGAAGTTGCTGTTATCTTGAGAATGTTGAGCAAACTCCACAAAGGTTCTGTGTTATAGTTCTGTGAAGTGTCTACTTTTTGTGTATTTTACATTCTGCTTTCGTTACAGGTTTTTTGAATCTGTATTGCAGCTTTTCGCAAGTCGAAGAAATGTGTTAGTGTTGGCATTATATGTCCTTATAGTGCTCAAGCCATTGCAATTAAAGAAAAGCTTGAAACAATGAATCTGCCTACTACTTACATGGCTGTTAGAATCAGTTCTGTAGATGGGTTTCAAGGTAGCGAAGAGGACATTATCATATTTTCTGCAGTGAGATCTAATGCTCATGGTTCTGTTGGATTCCTATCAGATTTTAGACGTGCGAACGTAGCCTTGACTAGAGCAAGGTGTCAAAATCATTATGACACTCTTAATTGTTTTTTGTTGTCATAATGTTAATTTTGGTTTGTTCTTGCAGATATTGCCTTTGGGTTTTGGGTAATGCACCAACATTGGCTAATAGTGGTTCTATCTGGGCGGAGTTGGTAGCTGATGCAAAGCGCCGTGGGTGTTTCTTTGATGCAAGTGAAGATAAGGAACTTGTAAGTAAGCTAAAAACTTATAAAGTGAAAGGAGATGCACCAACTGTTAGAGGAAGAGGGAGTAAGGTAAAACTTTTTGCCTTGAATCATTTGATTTTGATAGTTTTCTTGTGCTTCTTTATGCAAACTTATACATAATACTTACATGAAAAAATCTACTAAGGAAATTTGTTAATACGAGAACATATTGCGGTCCATGTAAAAGTTTTTAGATTGGTGCTGCTACAATTGCATATATTTTTGGGTACATATTTTGTACCATCAAATTGATCAGATAGGAATCATATATTTCTATGATCTGGCCTCTATATGAAGTTTGGTAAAATCAATGTTTCTTACCGTTGCAGCTGTTACATCTCACCCGGCCTTATTTGTGTTTTGTTTTTGCTTCAAAGAATCTGTCAGAAGCACTTGGATAATTTTTCTTGCTTGCTATATTTATAGATTCCCAAATTTTGTAATCTTTTTTTTGTCTAGTATATAAACTTGGCAAGGCTATTATTATATAGTATGATGGTTCAAATCTTGTTAGTTCAACTTTCCTCCAAGCATTTGTTGAGTAAAAGCTTGATCGAATATTTCAGCTTGTGAAATTTGGAAAATTTTGAACTGATATCTTGTATATATGTTAAATCCAAACTCTAAGGAATGCATTGTTTATAATTTCTTTTTCCCATTTTTTTCTTTTCTCCCAGTATCATCCTTCAAAGGTATTTGAGCTCCAGTGGCGTCGAAAATCTAAAAGTAATTCTACTTTGTCTGTGGAAGTTGTTACCGTTGAAGGAATGTCGGAGTTGCCGAGTTGTTCTCTTCAACTTAATTTGGCTAAGAACTCTGAAGTTACAGAATGCAAAATGAGGTACTTCTTGCAAGCTTTTTATTCTATTTTCTCGCTACGTAAAAGAATGTTTTTTTTTGTACCACATAATCGTGCAGTTTCACTTATTTTAGTCCTTAATATGCATTTCACATTGTATAGAATTTCTTAGACAGCATCAGAATGGAAAAGCGAGGAAAGTAACATGTCATAATTGTTACACTTTGTTCTCCTCATAATCATGCAGTCTATCCTTGTTAAAGCTGTTAGATGCACTTTCTTTGCTTTATGATAAACAAAACTCCTCATCATGTCAGTGATACGTGCCTGGAACTTGACATAATTGATTTTGAGAAGGATCTCATAGAGGATACTACCCTCCTCAAGCTTTGTGATAATGATGCTACTAGCTTGAACTTGACGTATGTAAAAGTTCACTGTTTTCCTTTTTTTACTGCTAAATAAATTGGCAATCTGAAAGAGATTTTCGCTTCGTTAATTGACAGGGAATTGAGCCACTGTGATCCTCCATTGGATGCAATGTGAGTTTTTTCTTGATTCCATTCTGTATTCTGACTGTTCAAGACAAAAATAAAAATGTTGATGCACCTTAAAGCATAAAGACATGTTGATTTAATCTTCATCATAATATGATGATTTACTTGAATATTTTCCACTTTGTTACAGTGTTAGTTCCTTTTAGCCACAAGTTTTCCTTTTAGTGCTTTAGATATTAATCTTGTCTTATTTATCTGCTAATGTTTCTTCTCATTATTATTAACTTTATCTTTGTTGATATTGTCATTAGTCTTTTTTATCATATTTCGTATTCACTTTCAGTATCCTGGAAGATCATCGGATAAATGAAACTTCTGATGTCGTCGACGGGAGTACGGAACTTGGTGCAATTGATTACGAGAAGCATCTGACAGACAGCTTTTCCCTACTCAAGATATTTGATAATACTTCTACAGGCTTGAATCCATTGTATGTGAAACTTGCTGCATCTTCTTCTCTGAATGAAGTTATGTAGAAATTTCCTGCTTCTTTAGCCATTTGGAAGGAAAAAAAAAAAACTCACTTCATCAATTATGGACAGGGAATTGAGTAGCTGTGATCATTCTGCAAAGGATACAGGGTCAGTTATTTCAAGTTATTGGTTTATTCAATTATGCATCTTGACTGTTTGAAGCATAACAAAATGCTTTTTTATTTATGATTTTGACATGGAGATTAAATCATGGAATTTACTGCTCATGTTAATTCTTCTGCAATCAGAGAATTATCTGCAAGATTGTCCCTGATGGTAACCTTTTATTGCCTCATCCAGGACTGGAGAAATCTTCCTGATGTAAGGTTATGAATTTGCACAAGCTGGAACTGCTTTGGATAATATTTTGGGTGCAACTTTTTGTGAAGACATTTATTTCTAGTGTCATAGTAAATATACATTTCTTAGCCTTATTTGTTAACCCTCCATCGGAATTGGACGTTGGTTGGCATCAAATCAAAGACTAATGAAATTTATATGGATATTTTTTGTCCTTGGATCCTGATTTGTCGTGGGTTAATAATATCTGATTAATTCAATTCGAGATAAAAAAGTGTTAATATTTGAAAGTCTTTTAATAGTGACGATTCTAAAATTTGATAGTCAACTATTAATTTTTATTTGTAAGTCCAACTTGCAAGATAATTGGAACTAGGGCTAGAAATAAGTCAGGGCATTCGTGAGCGACTCATGGCTTAACTTATTTTGAGCATTGCTTGGCTCGGTTTTTTAGATAAATAAGTCATACTCGAAATTAAAATTTGATATTTTTATTTAAACATATTTGATTCGTCTATATTAGACCTAACTTATTAGCTTATAAGGCCAACTTATATAATTCATATATATTATAAGGCTTAAAAAGTATTTAACATATGAGCCAAAATTATTAGTAATTTTGATTCAAAAAAATCAAATGTAATATCGAAAGAGGTACAATAAGTCACTTTTATTCGAAATTGTTATTAATTTTAGTGTGTTAGATATTGCACAATATTTTCTTTTTTATATTATAAATATAATTAAAATATATTTTAAAATATATTAATTAATTAATAAATATAGCTTAATAAGCTATTAAGCTAGTCAAATTTCTTGAATTTAATAAACAAATCAAGCGAAATTTAATTTGTAAATCTATTATAGACCTTTGGCCTAACTCGTTTATTAAACATTTTAAATAGGTATGACCTATTTAAGCTTGGCCTAACTCTGCTCGGCTCATGTCCATCCCTAATTGAAACACATAACTATTTGTATCTTTTTTAGAGTTTAATATTGAATAATGTAAAATTTTAGTAGTTGATAAATTTATGAGAGATGATGATAGGCTCTCGACTTTCTACGAATTATTGAGCATATAAAAATATTAAACCATTTTATATTAATTTTTTTTAATTCGCATTCTAATACCATTTGAACTATATTAATATCAATATATATAAAAAAAAAGGAACGTGTAGTGCACTATGTCAATATATATAAGGGAAAAAAGAACGTGTAGCGCACTTGTACAGAAAGTAACAACACTTTCTATACAAATGAACAATGTTGAAATGTTTTTATACAAATAGTGTCGTTACTTTCTATTGTGCTACACGCATTACATTAAAAGTGCGTTATAGGCTCCTTGCCCCCTATATAAACCAAGTTTTTTTTTCAAAATATCAATAAAATTTATAATGGTAATAAACCATATAACTATAAACGGCCATAGTGAAGATGCCGCGAAACCATTCTCGTCCAATTATCGCATGCCACGTGTATACATCTTCCTTTTGAACGCCCGAATGGTCACAAGTTACTTGGAAGCAGCAGTAAAGATTGATACCCGCGAGACAACTTACCACACCTCTCTCGCTCTAGTTTGCGGTCATGGCGACTCGACGGAAACCCTCGTCGGCGACGACGGCCCCGTCGCCACCCGACGAGATCAAGACCCTTCAGGCTGACCCGAAGCCGGAACCGATGGCGCCGCCGAAGCTGGGAACTGTCCTCCCCGCCGCCACGGCGTTCTTCGTCCTCTTATTTTTCCTCGTCTTCGTGCACTACCGGATCGAGCCGGAGCTCCGGAAGTCCATCGCCATCAGCGCCGCCATGAGCTTCGTGGGATTCCTCATCTCCTTAAGGATGATCCCCGTGGCCGCAAGATATCTGCTGCGGAGGAATCTCTTCGGATTCGACATCAATAAGAAGGGCACGCCGCAGGGTACCGTCAAAGTGTGAGCTTTTCAATTTTTCGCAAATTATTGTAGTCTCGCAAGTAAGTGGAATTTGTTGCCTCTTTTTTTTTGTATAATTTATGATAACTCATTTGGATCCACTTTGATGCACCGAAGTATGCGAATTACCATTTAACTTTTTTTATGACATACATAGGTACGCAGAGTTCACTCTTAATTTAATAGTGAGGTTTTTTCTTACTTTTTTTAATAATTTGATGCTTTAATTGCGATTGGTTTGGTATGATAGCTATTAGTAGTAAGCGAAGGAACTGAGTAATGCCAAAGAGGGTGCACACAATGCATATTGAGCAAGTTTTATTAGCAAATGCATTCATTCTGAATTTTAGGTTGTCAACATTCATTCATCTTATGTTTTCTTTAATTTGTCTATATGGTCGAGATCCTGTGGAATTATTTAACAGACTTGGGCTTTCGTGTGATTTTTTCAGGCCAGAATCATTGGGTATAGTCATTGGGATTGTCTACTTGGTGATTGCTATAGTGTTTCAGTCTTTCAACTTCACAGACTCCAATGTATGTATTCTATTCCATATTTGTGATACTATGTGATCTTTGGTGTTCTGAAAGTGTTTTGGAATTATAGGATGACAGTTCACTTTGGCAGCCATCCTTTTCTTTCTCAAATATTTATGTCCTTATGCTTAAGGGTTTGTTTGGTTCAACAATCATTAAGGGGAAGGGAAACTAGGAGAAGTGAAAGAGAATGAAGGTGAAATAATTAACCTTGTTTGGATGACATAACTAAAGGGAAGGAAAGGAAATTATAATTTTTATTGGAAGAATATATCCTAATGTATGTGTTTATATATTTTAATTACAACAACAACAACAACAACAAAGCCTTATCCCACTAGGTGGGGTCGGCTACATGGGTAAAATTGAAAGTGTAGTTTAAACATTTCTTTCCCCTCCTTTACATCCCAATTTGGGGTTGGAAAAAAAATGGACTTTTGGAGTGGAATGAAGGTAAATGGAGGGGACATTCCCCTCTATTTCCCTCCGTTAAAAACACAACCAAACGATGTTAACCGATTAACCTCCTTTCCCTTCCCCCGCTTTACCCTCCTTTTACCCCTAACCAAACAGGCCCTAAGTGCAGGTGTTATTGCTCATTTAATTACAATAAAAAGTAGCACCTGATGATGATAAAACAAAAAATTTGCCAGTCTGGGAAGAACATAGTTGATCAAAACTTCTCTGAAAAAAAGGTTAATCAAAACATACATGAATATTTCTGAGATGTTTTCTATGGTGGAATTAATTTCATTTGACACCAGCACTTGCAACAAAGAGTAAGAAACTATTTGGGAAACTTCACATTTAGCTTACCTCGATAATTTGAATAAGTTGCCCTGTCAAGCCACTTTGCATTCTGAATACATGGAAATGCTTCACCAGATATTCTTGAAATTCTTTTCAAAAAAAAATATTCTTGAAATTACAGGAAGGGTCATAATGATTGAGTTCCGATTCTGACAACTCACATAGTCTTGGTACTTTAAAGGTGTTCTTGGAAAGAGGATTCCAATTCTAGAATGCTAAAAAGTGTCCAAATGAGGATTTTTATATCCTAGAGTAAATGGAAAAGAATTGTTCTCTTAGGCCCCGTTTGGCAACAACTTTACTGTTGTTGGATTAAAATTTTTTAATCCAACATGTATTCCACAAACCCTAATCCAGGTGGAGTACAATATTCTTGGGTTGCTGGAGAATACAAAAAGCTTACTTTTTTTCATATTCCAGCATTAAATGCTGTGGGCCCCATGGATTAACATTTGAGCCGTTTGGTTAAAAAGAGGAGAATAAGACCTTAATCCTGGTCTTATTCCCCAACCAGATGGGGCCTTATAGATCCTATGTTCCACTTGGGTTGGGATTATTTTCTGAGGGGGATAACTCCATTTTTCCTTTCAAGTGGAGGGCAGATCTCTTGGTTGGTATTTTAACGGCTAAAATCCTGGAATGATAAAGTTCAAATGTCGGCTGGTGCTTTCTTTTTTTTTCTTTTATCTCGACTCTTACAAGATTTTTGGGTTATCCACTTCCATCTTAGAAATCTCTTAGTTGGGGAGATTTAGTAACAAAACCAGCACTATCACTACATCCTCATTTACAATGAGATTGTATGCTTCATGCTTATGATGATTAATATCTCCTTTGATTTTCATCGTGGATTTCCATTGTGCATAACACTGGAATTTAGTTGCCTCTTTGTAAATATCCTGTGCTTTTATTTCAGTGGCTTCTTGAATACAACACAGCATTAGCTTCCATCTGTTTCATGATACTTCTTGGATTTGTAGATGATGTTCTTGATGTTCCATGGAGAGTGTAAGTTTCTATTACATGTTCCTTTTTGAAGTACTATTAGAGTAACTCAAATTTTGGAATCTAATACTTCACTTATGGTTGCCAGTTTAAATCTTCCTCTCTGAACTGATAGATTTTAAATTTGGGACAAACAGAAAACTTGTTTTGCCCTCATTCGCAGCCCTTCCTTTGTTGCTGGCCTATGCTGGGCATACGACCATCATCATACCAAAGCCTCTCATTCAGTATCTTGGGGTGGCAGTGCTAGATTTGGGTATGTTCTTAATCTGCCGTGCTGATTTATTTGCTGATTATTTTAGTAGTGTTAGCAAATCTAAACTTTGTCTTCTACTGTATACTGTTATGAGTTTAAAGGAGCTGGTTGAACTCAGAGATCATGGATCTCAACCTTTCATAAATGAACACATTGAATAAGTGCCATCTTTTTTAGCAGGCATTACATGATATATTTCTTGATAGATAGAATTTACATTCTGAACTTCTGCATGTGAGGATAAAGAGCATTTTCTTAATATGAACAGGCTTGATATACAAGTTATATATGGGCATGTTAGCTGTCTTCTGCACAAATGCAATCAATATTCATGCTGGGTTAAATGGCCTTGAAGTGGGACAAACAGTTGTGATATCAGCTGCAGTAAGAGCAAGATCACATGCAGTGCTACTACTGATCTTGCCTTTATATAGATATATGAAACTGATATTTTAAATCGTCTTGCTCTTGCAGATTTTGCTACACAACGTGATGCAAATTGGTGCATCCACTGACCCTGAGTACAAACAAGCACATGCATTCTCAATTTACCTTGCACTTCCCCTGTTGGCTACTTCATTGGCTTTACTTTCATATAACTGGTAATCATCGTTGACGCATGATCTATGCACAAGCCGGCAGATGTTTCCTGCTTAATAACTGAATAGTGATAGGTCAGTCTGAAGAGCTATATCTTACTGGTTTCATTCCAATGCCAGGTATCCTTCTTCAGTCTTTGTCGGTGATACATATACTTACTTTGCTGGGATGACCATGGCAGTGGTTGGAATCCTTGGCCATTTCAGGTGTTGTACTTCATTTTCTTCATGATCATTGTGTAATGTTAACAGGTCATGTTTATCATTCTGATTGTGTGAAAAAGATTAATTCTAGTTAACGTCATTTTGTAATGTAACCATGATCATCTTGTTAGTTCATCAATTACTTTTATCTCTCTTTCTTTGAAAAGTAAACGAACTTCTATCTCTAAAATCTGATACTTGCCTTGTCCCCACCTGTACTTACACGTATTGCATACTAACTAGAGCGATTCTACTGCAGCGAGACACTCCTGATTTTCTTTTTGCCTCAAGTTTTGAACTTTCTATACTCGTTGCCTCAGGTAACTTCAACTTGTTTAGTTTTTGTTTTAGAATCAATTTGTTTAGTTATGATTTCTGATGTTACTGTTACTGGTTTTTTTTCCTTTTTGTATTGCTTGCAGCTCTTAAAGATAATTCCCTGTCCCAGACATCGCCTGCCAAGGTACTTTAGACTTTAGTCTGATTGAGCATTAAGAATAACTAGAGATTCCTATTATGCTTATATGGCATTCAAACCTTCCCTCCTTCCAGATTTGACCCTCAAACAGGTCTTTTGACTGGTACAAAGGATGGAACCCTTGTAAACCTATTTCTTAGACTATTTGGTCAATGCACAGAAAAAGCATTATGCCTTCGGCTTCTTATCTTCCAGGTAAACAAATTTTGAATTGCAGCATTTCTATTTTTCTTATAATATTTTGCTTACTTGGAGTCAAATATATGTTTACTTGATTGTGATAAATTGTTTTGCCTTCTAGAATTTACGCATTCAACAAGATAATAAGACAGTGAATCGAAGTTTAGTTGAGTAATATAATGAAGGTCCTAAAACATGAAGTTAACTATTAAGTATAGTTCATTTTGGGCACAAGACGAGAACAGTAAGGTCGTTGCATTGCAACTGATATTGGCATTGGCATTTAAACTACAATTTTAATTTGTCATTTCCGGAGTTCCAGTGTTAGATTTGTCTAGTTCCATTCTATGAGCAATGATATTGCACTTTCATCAACATATTAGTTTGAACAGATACTTTGAAACACTGTTTCTTTCATATTTCCCAAGTAACATCATGACATATGTGCTTTTTATTTTTTTTTTCATGAAATTTTATGACTGATGTTTTCTGGAATGTTTTTGTTCAGGCTTTGTCATGCCTTCTATGTTTCTGGCTGAGGTACATTCTGGCTGGCTGGTACAAATGAGATGATACGAAGTAACGAAAAAATTTGAGGCTTGACATATCGACTTTACAAGATGGATCTCCCAATTTTCGTAATAGTTGTATTAATGTCTTCTTAAACAAATAGTTGTACTATTGTTACAATTAGCATATGTACTTGGATGACATGAGATGCATGTTTTCCATGCATTTACCGGCTTGTTTAGGAAGGTCATTCAGTGAGATCGTTGATAACATTTGTTGCACGACCTTGCAAATGTTTCAATTTCATAAGTTAAGTTTGCTATGCAGTAGAGGTACCAAACACAAGATCCCAATTCTTGCATGTAATCATTCTGCTTTATGGTAGATGGTTATAAATTGTCCTGGCTTTGTCATTTCTTATCATGCTATCATTTGTGAGTTTACTGAGATTGATCAAAACAACAAACATGACTTTCTTATGCAATCTAACGTTGGGCAAAGGTGCAGTTAATGAATTTACTTTATTTTACTTTTTTTATGTTTGAAATATAAAAAGGATATTTTCTTATGAATTTATTCCCCACATTTTTACTTTAAAATACTGTTTAAGCATGTTTGAAAGATAAGAAACTCTAAGATGAAAGAAACGCAAAGCTTATTCCTCTTTGTGCTTTAGCCACTTGCAAAATAAGAACATTCTTCCACAAAGGAAAAACACTTCCATTATTCCTCTTGTTTAAACTTTAAACCAATCGGATTTTGTTTCACTCATTAATAAGATATGTTTTGCTGGGTATGTCATGATCAAATGCCAAATGTTATAATTTTCTTCAAACAAGGATGTTATTCAAAATTCGATATTGTGAGGGATATATTAAGACTTTATTATGGTAATTAATGTGTTATTTTCAAAAATAATATTTCTGTAATATATTATTGTATACAAGCAGAATTGATTTTGAATTGAAATTATGTACGATTTTAACGTGTTATATTTTTTTTTGAACTTTTTAAATCTCCTTTACCCATAAGAGTTTCAAAGAAAAATTATTTAAATAGAAAAAAAAAGTTGAAATGCTCAAAGATTAGGACCCATAACTACCTTATTCTTATCCCTACTTATGCCGAGCAGTTCCCAGTTAATTCCACGGGACCAAACTTATTCTTATCCCACGCCCACCTCCTCCACTTATCCCCACGCCGTAGCCCTAACTCCACCCCTTGTATTCTCTGTTCTTGTCCCCGGTTCTTTTTCTTATTCCTCCAACCCCTTTTTATTCAATCGATGCTTCAAGGCATCCAATTTCTCTGGTACGATTCCTCTAAAATCTCAGTAGTTGTTTTCTATTCGATTTAAGGGCACGTTACGTTAATGGTTATATGTTCTGGAGAATTAGTAGTCTTTCGGCAAATGATGGTGCTGCAATCGGTTCAATTTTTGTGGGATATTTGTTTCATTCATTTATTGCTGCATAATGTTATGTTGTGCCCTACAACGAAAGAACCATACTTATACTAGTTCCAAGGTTGCTGTGTTGCTTCTACTCTGTCTTGCCTAATAAATGCCATCTAAATCACAGTGTTAGGATTCGTATTCAAGTTTTACAACTACTTTTTCTCATGTGCTTTCTGTATGTTTTGATTCCTGAAACTTCTTTCTCCCTTGCATAAATCAGTCTCCTTTCGTTTCTTTCTTCCGACATTTACTCTGTTAACATAAATGTTCTTATTCAAGTCTTTATCTCCCAAAAATGTATTTGGAATTACATTCCAAAGGGAAAAGGATGATGAATTCGGTAGTTGTTGCTCTTGATAAGTAGAAGGCACTTGGACTAATGTGAAAAGTAATTCAACAAAGGTTTATGTTTTCTCATTAATTCAGCTACTATGTTAACTTTGATTGTCTCAATTTATTGAACCTTCTATTTTATGTGTCTTTCTATATGATACTACTGTAAACCAGTTCTTTTTTATGAATATATAGGTATGACTCTTTTTCTTCTAAAAGATCTTTTCTTATGTTCTTGTTTCTCATTCTTAATCATCAAATGAGTGACAGTATTTCTTTACATGATTCTCATCACTTTATGGACTTTGTTGTTCTGATAAAAGGATGATTATCAAATATTGTGGAAACATCAATTGTTTGTTACCATGCTGCAGCTTCTATCAGAATTTGAGAATAGGTGTTATTCTTTTTAGGGTAGGATAGATGAGATAGTCCTCCTGGACCTCCTCTTTTATTTATAGTTTTTGTTTGTTGTCTGTAGGTTCTTAATCTGAACAATTTATAATTGTGGCCCTTTTTGAAACTAGTATCCCATCTAATCTGCCACTAGCTATGTTGCTGCATTCTTGAAGTAGAACTTTTGGGGGAAGAAATTCAGTCTGATCTATGTGTGTTTGAGAAATTAGTTTCATTCCCTTATTGACATGCCTTTGAAATAAATTTATTTTTAAGTTCCAGTCCATTTTTTCGTACTTACTTTCTGTACTTAGTAAAATCTGGCAATGTGTCATTTTGCATATGTTCTATTTTTTAACTTCTTTTTCTCCTTTGGTTGGACAATATTTGGGAGTGGGAAATCGAATCAATATAAAGCTTTTTGCATATGACATGTTAAGACATCATGCAGAACACATCACCTGTTCAAATCTTTATAACTCCTACCACATACTGAAGATATTTCACCTGATATGTACATTTCACGACATTGAAAGGTTTCAATTTTATGAAGAAGTAGAAAGTTGTCTTGAGCATGGAACATGGTAGAGTTACATCAGTGATGTAGAATTGTATGCTTCTATCATGATGTCATATCAGCAGATGCATTTTGTACACTATGCCCAAATGCAGAACACAAGATTTAGGAGATTTGCACTTTTATACCATGTCTGTCATACATTCTGCTCTTTCAGTTCCAATTTTGCCCCAGTCAGACCTTGGTTTGCACTTGTGATGCCAAGGAAATTGTATATATATTTTGCATACATATTTGTAGGTGCAACATGACATGAAAGTGATCATTTTGTTGAGTGTTGCCTAAAAAATATTGCGCCTTCAAGTTGTTTAATGTGTTGCACAACTAGGCTTCTTCTATGACAAGGTTTTATAATTGTGTTTGATACAATAGGATGACATACTTTTCTTGATTTCGATATTGTTTAAGATTATCTCAAACTGTAATTTGATTACAATCTTCTCTTAACTGAAAGATTTCTATCTTAAAACTTTTTAATAACAGATGTCTAGGAAAAGAGCTATTGGGCTATCTGCTAGGTCACGAACATCTAACTGGACAAGTGTGCATGATGAGTCGATGCTGAGAATATTGAAACAGGAACACACACTAGGGAATTGTAACGGGGGGCACTTCACAAATGGTGCATGGGCACGTATAGTCCCTGTTTTTAATCGGCAAACGGGTTTGACATTAACCAAGGATAACATGAAGAATAGGATGAAGGTGTTAAAGAAGGGATTCAGGGTGTATAATGATTTGGCAACCACAAGAGGATGGCATTGGGATCCAGTCAAACATTTACCAATTCCTAGAGAACATTCTGATTGGAACAAGATGATTGCAGTGAGTGCATTGTGTACATAATAATTATACTATTTCATCATTATTTACTTTTACTGATTATTAATTTGTAATGCAGAGAAACCCATGTTATGCCAAATGTAAAGACAGACCCTTCCCAGCTTATGCAGATATTAAGTTGCTCTATGCAAAGAACACAACTACTCTGAAGCAAGAGGATGATATGAATTGTGAGAGAGATATCAGCTTCTCTGCCTCTAATGATGATGAAACCTCACAAATGCCAACCACCGACCAGAATGATAGATTTTTATCACCTACTCCTCTTAGATATTCAGATCCCTTTCTGTTCGAGATTCATCCTACTCCACATGCTGCTGCCAGCCCGGACACAGATAATCGTGCACAACCTATGGAGCACCATACTGGAACTCATCCATTGTCATCTGAAAAGCAAACCAATTCTAGTTCCTCGGGTTCAACCAAAAGGAGGAAGATAGAAAGCAACTCAAAAGCTTTGGATGAGCTGATAGAACTTGGGAAACAGAGACTGGAGATTGCTAAACTGCTACTTAACCGAGAGGCCACAGCCAACCCTAACTTGTACTCAATTGGTGAATGCATTTCTAAACTAGAAACTATAGATGGCATAACACCAGCTGCATTTCTTGCTGCTTGTGAGGCTTTCAAGGATGAAGCTGATAGGACTATTTTTATGCATCTTAAAGGTCCAGTTATCAGGCTGTGGATTGAAAGACAGACTATCAAGCAGGCATGTTATCCGCAATGGTTGCATCAATATCCTTCCAATAATTTGAACCAGCAACCTCCAAAGCAGTAGGCACATTCTCGTTAACCTTAATCTCACACTTCTAAGATGGGAATTCAAGGTACACCTGCATAGGAACTGAACAGGATTTTTCCATCTTGTGTTTCTTTAGCTCAGGATTCTGAGAAGCTTACAAATGGAAGAATGATTTTTTCTTATGTTCTTCCATTCTCCTTTTGCCCATGAAGGGTCAAACTTCAAACCTGAAAGGTACTGTTTTGTTCTTCATAAACATAGAATGTTGCTTCCATTTGACTGTTAATTCTCTTTTTTTTTCTTGCTGATAAAATTTGAGTCCTAATTTCTGATACATGTAAACTTGGGACATGCGAAAATCTCGGCGCTGTCCAAGTTACAGAATTAAAGAGTGGAAATTGATGTCAAATTTGAGATGTATTTGCAAATGCAAATTTATCACATATAGTAGAATGCACATTTGCTTTTCAAATCAAGATTCGTCATTCGATCTTTGATTGATAAGTTATGTAAATCCTTTTTCAAGTTCATATTTATTTATTTTTTAGTTCACAGGCTCATTTTATTCAAAAGGAATACATTTTTTCTTAGTAAATGTTTGTTCTTATACACTTTAGCGACAGACAGAAACACCGAGTACAATTTTCTTTGCATTTTCTAAGCGTGCATTTATAGAGGAAAATGAATTCTTATAATTAATTTCTTTTTCCAAATGTCGCCTTGGTGATAAAAACGATAAAAAAAGTTAATTAGAAAATGACATGTATATTTTCTAAAATAATCAATTTATATTTTTAAAAAAACACATAATTTCATAAATAAAAGCAATTTGTATTGGCAACCATTTAATAAGCTAAAAACCCTCTGATTGATTTTTTTACATCACTTAATAGTAATACAAGCAAAATGAAGAACTCGAACTTACAAATAATTGCAATAACCAACACATGAACACATATTACCATTAGCTTCAGAAATAAACTGCACTTTATTTTGTCAATAAAGAGTAAAAACACTTGAGTTTACAGGGAAATGTGTCCCAAATCTTGGTCATAATGCACAAAGAAGCAGCAAGATTGCTCATTTCTTCTACTTCATCTACCCTTTTGCGGAAAAAATCCCACCTTTTTTTACTTCCTTCAAGAGAAAGAGAAAGATAGTGTAATTAAACCAAGATCAAAACCCCGGAAAACAAAGACGGGGGCCGTCGCCGGTCGCCGCATCAACCCAGGAGCTCACCGATGCGCGGAACGAGGTAGAGGAGGGACGCGGCGAGGGCGACGCCGCCGGCGATCTCCGAAGGAGCGAGATCGGCGGGGCTGGCGGCTGAGGCGGTCCGGCCCTTCTCCCGCCACCGCCTCGTGAGGAGGTAGAGGGACGCGAAGAGCAACGCGAGGAAGACCCTGGTCGTGTAGCTGAGTCTGCCCCGCCGGGGTGGATCGCCGACCGTTGTGCGGACCTCGGGGTCCAAGAGATCGACGGTGCCGGCGGCGTCGCCGTCGTCGTCGTCGTCCATCGGAGTCGAGATTTCGGGGGAGGAGCGACCGATCAGAGACGACGACGAAAGGGTTCGCGATGTGGTGCGCCGGAGGCGTTTGGACGGCTGCGATTTGTTTATTAATCGGTCGGGAAGGCTTCGAATTGGGCTGCTTGGTGGGCTTTAGATATGACCCAAAAATGTGACCCAATAGGTTTTAAGCACGTTTTAAGCATGCGTTTAGCATTACATTAATTTAACAGTTTTTATAAAATGAATTGCTTTTATTAGTTATTTTTTCGAAAAATAAAAGTTTTGATTAAAGTTGTTCTTTGACTTCATTGTTTAAAAGAATTAGAAATTATGTTATGAAACAAATTTAATTGTGTAAGTCTCAGTTTTGATTATATTTTGTTTTCGTCCTTCATTTTCATTTTCATTTTCAATTTACAATTAACATATTGTATCAAGCAATCATACATTTATCGAAACAATCCAATTATAATATTATCAAAACCTATTTATTTGTTACATACATAAGTAGGCTACAAGCGTCTTTTTTTATAAATAATATATGTGTATTCTTTATAATAATTTGGATTCCATTTTATATCAGCTGTCACTTACACTAGTAAGTATATTTGTGCTTACTCGTTAAATGGATTTTGTTATAATTTCGGTGGCAACTTTTACTTTTTTCGGTACATGGTCGGGACTTTCTGTAAATCCCCAAATAAATGATAAAGACCCATTTTGAATAAATCAATCTATTAACCCTTTAAATGACCCACAAAGTCATTTATACCCTAAGTATAAAAGGCAAAATCAGTCTTTTTCCCCTCATTTCACTCATTTCCACTCTCTTTCTCTTTTCTCTTCATGGCACACCTAAAAATTAGGATTTAAGGAACATTCACCATTTTCAGCTCAAGAAGGTGTTGGAGGGAGGCAAGAGATTTAAGAACAAGGGGAAAAGACTACAAGTGGAGGAGGAAGAAGAGCAAGGCACCAAAGAAGAAGAAGAAGCTGGAGACGAAGAAAGACAACGAGGCTTTTAGGATTCTTGCCAAGGTATGTAAAGAGGATCTAATCCCTCATCTTCTACCTCGTCCTATAGATTTAGATGTATAAGAACACCATGTTCTTAGAATTAAAGATGATGTGATGACATTTTAAGAGTGTGCATGATAAATGTTTGTTCTTATGTCTAAATATTTTTTTTTTGTGTTTGGTATGGTATGAACAGTGTGATGAATGTTATGTTTCCTTAATGTTATAATGATGTTCATATGTTCATCTGATGATCCCTTATGTTATAATAACCTAAACTTCTATTGATTGAAATATATTTTCATGTCTTAGGTTTCTTTATTATGTTGTTATGATTCATATGAAACATGTTATGATCAAAATCATGTTCTCATGATATAAGTTCTGCAATGATTCTTCCATGTTTTAACCCTCAAATGATGTGAATATGATGAACTATAAGAACTTTAGGATGGATATGTGAATCCTAGGTTGTAACTTGAATCCAATTGTGTTTAATGTGATACTTTTAATGCTCAAATTGATATGTGTAGAAGCTTAGAATATAATCATTCACTCATATGTGGACCTCCTTGAGAATGATTTTATGAGTATGAAAATATTGAATTTGGGAGTGAAAGGGGGTGAAAACGGATTTCCAAAACAAACATCACGGGGCGTGATGAGATATCACGGGCCGTGATGAAGTTTATCATGGGTCGTGAGAGGACCTCATGGGTCGTAACGCTAGGGGATTGTGAAGTCGCTAAACAGTTTCAGCCACGGCCATGATGTGATATCACGGGCCGCGATGGAATTTCTTATGGGTTGTGAGAGGATCTTACGGGTCGTAACACCTAAGTCGTGATGCGAAGTCACGAAAGACCACTTCGATCACGGTCGTGATTGAATATTCATAGGTCGTGACACGAGAAGACCATCATAGATCGTTTCGATCATGGCCGTGTTTGAATATCAAGGGTCGTGACACGATGAGATCGTGATGCACTGCCTCGGTCACGATAGTGAGGATCACGGGCCGTGACAGGATGTAACGGGTCGTGACACGGGGTCTCACGACCGTGATGGGCTCATCACGGGCCGTGATAAATTGTAAGACATATTTCAGCTATAAAAACCTTATTTTATAGATGCTTGCTATGATGTTATCTTTCTAATGCTTGGTCAAATTATTTGTATGCTATGTTTTATGCTCTTGTAAGGTAGTAAATCATGTTTGAGGCTTGTGACACATCTAGACATCGAGATGCATGCAAAATCGTAATTAGATTAAAATCACAAGATTGATTGCTATGTTTGATGTATCGAAAAGAATATGACATGATGAATTAGTCGAGGCGCATTGGAGAATGGGAAAGTAGCTGAAGACCCTTCCCGGGAGCCGATGTCCACTCACTAGTGATTGTGCGTGTGCTTCCCATTATAAACCCCAGAGAAGGGTTGGCCTAGCTAGTCGTATGATGTGTGCCAATGTTACCTCAGACTCTTCATGTAAAGATAATAATTGGCCTTATGATCAAGATGTTTAAAATGATGATGATGTGAGTAAAAGAAAACTTAAAATGGATCATATGGATAATATGTAAAGATGTAAATATGAAAAGATGATGATCATGAACATAAAATGCTTAGTATCATTTATGTTTCATGTATGTAATGCTTCATGTATGAATGTTCAATTTATGTCCAAGTCATGCAAATGTCATATGCTTATGTTACCTAAAATGATTTATGCTCATAGTTTATATTTATGATTATTATGATATTAATTTATGACATATATGTTGCATGATAGATGTCGACTTTTACATACTCTAATCGGGAGGTTTCCACCTACCTTATTTTTTGGATTCATGCAGACGATGATGCATGGGGGACTTGACGGTGGTGTGCTCATGGCGGCTTTGATTTGTACATGATCGTGTCTAGGTCTTATAGGCCTTTAAGTCATTAGGATTATATTTAATGAACTTATTATCTTTATCTTATGTCTCGAGTCAAATGAGCCTAAGACTCATGTATGATGTTATGAGCCTTATATTTGGTCATGGATTTATGCTCATATACGGCGATATGTTATATGGATTTATATATGTTTCTGTTGCTTTGAGCTATTATTATTATGATATATGTTTATGTCTTCTGCTGCAATATCTCTTATTAGTTATCATGTCTTATAATGTACATCCAAAGTCCATGTAACGTCATCGAGAAGTCCTCATGGGCCGAACTCACGAGTGTTGTATTTTGGGGGCGTTACACTTTCATTGTCTAAAATTATTAATATTTGATTAATTTGAAGTCGAGATAAAAAAGATAATGGAATTCTTCTTGACTATTTCGTCCTTTAACTTGGAACACATCTCTATTATCGTGCCAGTTAAATTTGATTGGTGGTTGAAATTGGGACACGCCAAACTCTAAAGGCTTTCCTCCGAATATTACTTTTTAAATTAATTTGAGTTTATAAAGAATATTATTAAAAATATATACTTTCTAAAAGAATATTGCGGCTGGTTTAGTTATTAAGTACCACATAGCATACTACATTTTGCTCACGTGAAACCAGTATATTTATATTATATATATGTATGTATGAAAATATAACCAACTTTATATCTGAACTAAGAGCTCTTATACGTTACACTTCTTATGTTATAATTTCTTTAGCTTGAACGACAAATTTATCATTTCCAGTCTTTCCGCTTTTTCTTTCTACGACATGCCAACTTTTCGGTAATTTTTTTGTATTTATTAAATGGCTCTTGATGCCACTTGGTGCTAGCTTTAACTTTGTTTATTGAAAATGTTAAATTTATTTATTTTTATTAGTTTCAAACTTAATAATTTAATGATTCTTTTTACAAATTAGAGTGACGAGCAACAATTAGTGGCATGATCATCGTGCTCTCACTGTTTATGGCAAGCATCCCAGCCACTCTCTCTCAAAAAAGAAAGAGAAATAAAAAAATAAAGTTAAAAAGGTAACATATAATTTAATTTAATACATCATACTCATCTAAATTTATTCAAACGTAAATCTACTAATAAATAATCAATATTGATTGATATAGATGATTAGCGAATTGAGGGATGAGGAAGTTGGTAGTCCGAAGTTCGAACCTTAAAATCACTAATTTGATCATAATTTTTCTTCGCCACCACCCGTCTGAACAACAGATTAATCAGATGTTCCTGAACACTAATGAGTTTGTCACCGTAAAAATAAATCTACTAATAATTCATTATACTCTACTTCATCATCACTTCACTCAATGATATAAAATAAAAAAGGTATACTAGTCTAAATGTGTGATATTAAGTACATTTTTTTTCAATTATTAGTCATGACAAAAAAAAATGTTCATTTTCTAGTGTTGGACTTTATTTATACGTCGATTGAGAATGTCAAATGAATCGGTAAAAAATGTTAAATTTTATACATATACTTTGTATATAATTATATCAATCGTGCGAGAAAGATGGTATAATAATACGGTTACGTAGAAGGGAGTGGTTTCTTCATCCATCGGTTTAAAAGCTACATATCGAACTATTAACATCCAACTCTTCATCTCCATTCATCATTTAAAACTTCATCGAGAAGAAAAGCAAACGACCTCCTCGTCACAAAAAAAAAAGCAGTCTTGGATATAAAAGAAAGGACGACACGATAAAGCTCGAAAAGGCACGTAAAGTGAAGTACTATACTACCTTCTCTCTCTCTCTCTCTCTCTCTCTCCACCACCTTTTGCCCAAAGATTTGGCTCTTGATTCGCTTGCTTGTTATATAGATTCCCTAACTCTATCTGTGTATCTATCTATCTCTCTCCGGACTCTTGGCATTCCTATCTACTACTACTACACACATATGATCACAGTACAACACAGTGTATCCGTCTTGTCATATTCCAAAAGCATTTCCTTCTGCCCCAAGGGATGCTTCCTCTCATTCATAGTTAGTGTCAATCTCAGCTGCGGCAACACAAAAAGGTACTTGTCATCTTTAGCATCATCGCCACTGCAGCTTACCTGCTAAACATACCAAGTTGCAGGAGCAGGGCGGAGGAAGTGCACCTGTGCATGCATGATGGAGTACGGCGGCGGCGGAAGGGGAGGCAGCAAGGCCAGGCTGCAGGTTGAAGGAGGTGTCGGCGACCTCGGTGATGAGGTGCTGTCCTGGTCGCTTGAGAACATACGTGATGAGCATCTCTTTGCGAACAAGGTTCGTTTCCTTCTTATATATAGTTTTGTTTTGCAAGCTTCATATCGTCCATGTAGATAGTATATATAGCAAATAAAGAAAAGAAGATGGAAGAGTCTGCTGCTGACATTTTGTTTGCTTGGAAAGAGAAAATTTCAGAATTATGAAGAGCAATTCAAGTTTTTGCTGCAGGATTTCAGGAAAAAAAAAACACAAAAAGATGGTTGAAAGTTCAAAGATGTTGGATTTAATAGCACACTCTTGAGTTTACTGTTTTGTTTATTCAGTTTGTATAAAGGACTTTAGAAATTAGCAACTGAAAGTGCATTCTAAGAGATTCAGTACCTTTGATTGCTTGGAACTATGAGTTGTCTTCGTATGTGATTTGGTTTTTGGTCTCACTCTTGCAGCATATCAAAAACTGCTTCATGTATCTTAATCTCTTTTCTTTTGGAGTTCAAAGTCATCTTCATCTTTAACTTGATTAATCATATCTTGAATGTGTTTCCCATGTTTTGCTTGTGAAAATTTAACTCTTTATTTTTTTCCAAATTCTGAGCATCCCTGCCTTCCCTTGGAGCTAATATGCATTTTAAGTGGCTGCATGAATCTTCTGACTTTACTGCTTAATTTTTTCTTCAACCATTGTCCTTCTCACAATCTGTTTTAAGCATCTTTCATTTCATGATACCTTCTGAAATTGCTTTTGGGCATGAGTGAATATAAAGTTAGCTTGCTTTAGTCATTGTCTAATCTATGCAGAATGTCTGCCATTGTACAATGATTGAAGTTCCTTTATTTTGAACTTCTTGAGTAAAATAGTTGCATGGCGAGATAAGGATCTCGTTGCTGTTTCATCGATCACTGCATGCTAGTTATCTTGCAAAATATTTGAGCCGCATCATTACTCTGATCACATAACTCTTTCTGAATCATTTCTTTTTTGCTTCTTATGGATATATATGTAACTCTATTTCCTTGTCTTATGTAGATAGAAAAGATACCAAAGACTTTTCTTTCTGTTGCACATTACTTCAGGTCTTTTGTTACTCCATTGATGGAAGAAACTCGCTCAGAGTTGTTCTCTTCTTTGGAGGCCATAGCTGAGGCTCCCTGTTTTAAAATACAGCAGATGGAAGCAGCCACAGAGTCTAAAAAACAATCTAAATTGCAATATTATATGGATGTTGAATTTTTTAGCAGTGAAGCGGGTAGCAGTGCTAACAATTATAGGCCTAGAAATGGTGATGTTTTCGTTCTCTCAAGTATCAAACCTGAAGCAGTTGAAGACTTCTTCCGATATGCGGTCAGTCATTGCATGGCAGTGGTCACTGAAGTGTCAATGGATGAAGAGTTTCAGAAGGGTTTTAGAGTCAAGGCATCTGAGACTATTGATGCTGAAGATTATGCTTCTTACTATACTTATGCTATATTTCTTACCAACATGTTAACCAATATGCGGATATGGAAGGCCCTCTCTTTCACAGCAGAAATGAATCAAAATTTCAGCATAATCAATAAAGTTCTATCTCCAAATTTATCGGTAAACAAATATGACAATCTTATTGATTCATTTAAGATTTATTTTCACATTAGTTAGTTTCCTCACCCGCTTCCTTATTTCCTCGCAGGAAAATGAACAACGCAATGCCCATGTTTGCAGGCACAATGATCACTGGTCTACAAAATCATCGGAGAAGTTGTTTTCATTTGGCCTTAATGAGTCACAAATGCTTGCAGTACATGCTGCAATTCATTCAGCACAATGTGCAGATTCACCTCCTGTTGAACTAATATGGGGACCTCCAGGAACTGGGAAGACAAAGACTATCAGTGCTATACTTTGGTCTTTCTTGAGCATGAAGATCAGAACACTAACATGTGCTCCAACAAATATTGCAGTGGTTGGTGTCTGTTCTCGTCTAGTGGAGCTGGTTAAATTTCCTGAACATGATGGTGCTTCTAGTGCATCATATATTTCACTCGGGGATGTGGTTTTGTTCGGAAACAGAGATCGAATGGAACTAGAGGATGACCTTCAAGATGTGTTTTTAGATTATCGCGTGGACCTACTAACAGAATATTTTGCGCCTTCCACTGGATGGAGGCATCATTTAGCATCGATGATTCATTTTCTTGAGGAGTCTAATTGTATGTATGAGCTGCTCTGTGAAAGCAAAGATACCGAGGAGAGAACGAGTTTTTCAAACTTCGTAAAAAAGCAATTTGTGACTGTTGCACCACCATTGGAGAATTGCACAAGAAACTTGTTGATCCACATGCCAACAAGTTATCTTTCATATCAAAATGCTAGTAAATTGACTGAGCTACTTGATTTACTTGGAACTTTCCGTAGCCTGCTGTTGGATGTACAGCACAATGATGAAGAATTAAAGGGATTCTTCTCCTCTAACCACTCCGAATCTGACTGCAATGAAGTCGACAGTGAATCATCCTTTGGAGAACAAGGATTTCCAGGAAGGATGACAATAGTGGAAGCAAGAATTGAATGTTTGCGTTTGTTGGCACACCTTAGCAGGAGTTTTTGTTTACCCAGTTGTACAGACAAGCAATGGATTCGCGAGTTTTGTTTCCAGAGAGCGTTACTGATTTTTTGCACTGCGTCAAGTTCTTCTTCATTACATTATGTTAAAATGGATCCTCTCGACATTGTAGTTATCGACGAGGCTGCTCAACTCAAGGAATGTGAATCAGCAATTCCGCTGAGGCTTAATTATCTAAGGAATGCTATTCTTGTTGGAGATGAGTGTCAATTGCCTTCACTGGTGAAAAGCAAGGTCTTTATTACAGTGTATTCTTTTGCATTATGTACATATCTTAGGATTGATGTACCTTAGGATGCTCATGGCTGTTTTTTCTTCTTCACAGATTAGCATGGAAGCAAGATTTGGAGTAAGTCTTTTTGAGAGACTACGGAAATTGGGATATCCTAAATATCTTCTTAATACACAGTATCGAATGCACCCTTCTATCAGTTTATTTCCCAACACAATGTTCTATGAAAATGAAATTCTTGATGGTCCAAATGTCAACGACATGAAATACAATATGAATTATCAGGATTTTGATTATGGTCCATATGCATTTCTTCATGTTGCCGATGGGAGAGAGGAGAAGGATTATCCTGGGAACAGTCTGAGAAACATGGTTGAAGTGGCTGTTATATTACATTTGGTCAGGAAAATATTTAAATGTAAGCATGTCTGGAACTTTTGAACTTCGATACTATTCATGCAAGAATCATTAGTTGGTTTCTTTGTCAGTCGTCTATTTTGATTAATTTTCTATGTTTCTCATTAGCGATTTTACGTTTTCATTCTTCCGCATGCAACTCTAAGAGACAAATTATCATATAACTGATAACAAAAATAGCTTGTGTCTATCAAACATAAATGATCATAGCAAAAGCAGTGATATTTTTTTATTCTCAATGGAGTAATGTTTCCATGACCATGTGTAGATACCAAGATTATAATATGTTTCTTTTACTCAACCTTATTCAAGGGTTTGCCTTTCTTTTTGAACTAGTATTAGAAATTCCATTTAAGCTTTAGGCTATACTCAGTAAGTTAATCTTTTTCACCGAAAAAAAGTAAATCTTTTTCATACTCCAGAAACCCAGTTTTCAATAGGTAGTTGATTGCTGAGCAACAAAACAGAGGTTAAATATAATCATGCATAGAAATTCATTTTCTTTAGGCTTGGTTTTACTGCAGTTTACTTAAGATTTCTGTTAGTGAACTAAATTTTTTATGATGTGTTGTAATATCAAATAAATTTATATCATGCAAACCTTATAATTATGGGCTTGTTGTATGAGGAATATGTGAATATGATACATGACATAATTGTTTGTTAAATTCCTAATATATGCATCTATGGATATGTACCTGCTAATTTGTTGCACATCCTGATTATGTCCCACTATCGACAGGTTTTCAGGACTCCAATAAAAAACTTAGCATTGGAATTGTCTCACCATATACTGCTCAAGTCAATGCTATCAAGGAAAAACTTGGAACTAAGTATGATGGGAACAATGGCTTTGACGTAAGGGTTAAATCCATTGATGGGTTTCAGGGTCAAGAGGATGATGTTATTATTCTATCTACTGTGAGATCCAACACAAATGGAAATGTCGGATTTCTTCGTGATTGTCAGAGGACAAATGTTGCTTTGACAAGGGCTAGGTTAATTTCTGATAACAAAACTTAGTTAATGAACATTAAGCTACTTTAATTTAGTCTTATTTCACTTCTTACTATGATTGAAATATTTGTACTTTAGGCATTGCCTTTGGATTTTGGGAAATGCCAAAACATTGGGTGGAAGTGGCACAATCTGGGAGGACTTGGTTAATGATGGAGAGAACCGCAAATGCACTTTCGACTGCATAGATGATGCAAGTTTGTGTAAAGCAATATTACATGTAAAGCATGAACTTGATCAGCTTGACGATTTGCTGAATTCTGATTCTGCACTTCTTGGCGGTGCGAGATGGAAGGTATAAACTCGAATTTCCTACAGAATTGTTTGCATTTGAGAACTTTTTTCTCATTCATTGACATGGATGACCTTTAACCATTCACCTACTAGAAAATACTGAGAACTTTTTTAGTAGAACACAATTTGAATGGATGCAACAAAGTTTAATTCGTCTGCTTTTGATCCATTGAGATAGCTTCTAGATGGAAATAAAAAGTTGTGCTCACTTTTCAGGTGCTTTTCAGTGATGATTTCAGACAATGTTTTTCCAGGCTAAAGACATACCAAGCTAAGACAGAAGTTATGCAATTGCTGCTAAGGCTTGCTGAAGGTTGGCGATCGAAAAGGAAAAATTCGTGGGGGGACTCTTTTGAACTTTCACAAGTATATAGAGTTAAGGACCTGTATATGATATGGTCTGTTGATGTTGTAAAGGAAGGGAGGTACTTCCAAGTTATGAGGGTGTGGAACCTTCTGCCACTGCCACAGGCTGAAAAATTCATCACACGCCTTGATCATATATTTTCAATGTACACAGATGTGCACTTGGAGCATTGCAGGGCTGTTCAAGTTGATGGGTAAGTTTGGTGCTTTGTTTATTTTCCTATTTGTTCAGGTAGATGACTATCAGTCATGAGCCAGAGAATCATTATAAGTCCCAAATTTATTGTTTTTTAACAAAAATCGCTTTGGTATTGATATGTCGAATCCTATATGTTGAGTCCTCTAAACATTTGAAATCAGTTTATCATATTTTGTTAAAAGTCTGTCAACACAGTAACGAGTTAAAACATTATGAAACTGGCTTATCATAGTTTTATAAGAAGTTTGTCTAAACATTAACTTACATCTTTCTGATATTTCAGTAAGATTGTTGGATTAAGATACACATCGAATATCAAAATGTAATAGTTTACACTAATCCTTTTGTTAATTACGCCCACATTAAAAGTGAAATAATATATGTTTTATCTCATTGTTTTAGTCATACTTCTCCTAGTAAGTTTACTATTTTGTTATACATCACTGGATCTAGTGTGATATTTACTTTTCCTTATTTCCCAATTTTTTTGACATTTTTCCACAGTTGTTAACACTGAAAATTTTGAGCCCATATTAAACTCTTGGAAAACCTTTTGATGAACTTGGAATAATCTTTGTTTTGTATTGTTTTCATCTACAACAGGAAACTTGAAGTTCCTATCAGTTGGAACATTGGTCGAGATATTGCTCGTTATAAGAAACTTTCCAAGGTTGAGGTAAATGGAAGAGACGAGAGCGTGGATATGGATAATTCAAGTGTTATGGAGAACTCAAAAGTTAGTGAGAGTTTACTCTTGATGAAATTTTACTTGTTGTCAACGGGAATAGCTAAACATCTGCTGACAGCTAGCGATGGCACTGAATTAGCTATTCCATTTGAGCTAACTGATCTAGAAGAAGAAATAATTCGATTTCCATCAACTAGTTTTATTTTGGGAAGATCAGGAACTGGAAAAACCACAATCTTGACTGTGAAACTTGTTCAAAAGGAGCAACAGTATTCTATTGCATCTTCAAAGGTTGATTTAACCCAGTCTGCTTCCAATAACAATTCAGAGGTGGTTCAAGATAATTTCATAAAACAAGTTTTTATAACTGTTAGTTCAAAGTTGTGCTCAGCCATAAGGAGTCATGTACTCAAGCTAAAAAGGTATATAAGATCCTTGTTTTTAGTCTTGTTCAAACTACCTTTTTGTTACATTTGATGGATTAACTCAAGGAATAATCACTCTTTGGCTTTACTTCGGTAAAGATTAACAGTGCTTGATAATTTATTACTTCAAGTAGTGAGGATAATCCGGATGTTGTGTCTTTCCCTTTTACAGCTTTGCTTCAGGTGACCAATCTTCTGATGTACTGAGCTCTCTTGATATGCATGACATCAATGAAGAATCTGAACTAGTAAAAATACCTAACAGTTTATGTTGTGTGCCTCAACGACACTACCCCCTAGTCGTCACATTTTGGAAATTCCTCTTGATGCTTGATGGAACAATGGAAAGATCATTCTTTGATAAGTATTATGGTGCAGCTTCTTGCCATGAAACGGTAGATTTGGTGTCTTTTGCACCTCAAGATCTTATGAGGAGCAAGGAAGTCACCTATGAGAAATTTGCATTATACTATTGGCCCCACTTTAATTCCCAGTTAACCAAGTCACTTGATGCATCAACTGTTTTCCTCGAGATCATTTCTCACATAAAAGGTGGAATATATGCTGGAAATGCTAGTGGCAGATTGGAAAAGGAAGATTACATAATGCTGTCAGAAAAGCGAGTATCGAGACTTGGAAGGGAAATTCGGGAGAAAATATATGATATTTTTCTTGATTATGAGCATGAAAAATGTATGGCTGGGGATTTTGATATTTCAGATTTTGTGAATCACCTTCATGACCAGCTTGTCTCTAATGGATATGTGGGGGACACTATTGACTCAGTCTACATTGATGAGGTTCAAGATCTCACTATGAGACAAATTGCACTTCTTAAATATGTCTGTAAAAATTTCAAGGAAGGCTTTACTTTTGCCGGAGATACGGCACAAACAATAGCAAGAGGAGTTGACTTTAGATTCGAAGATATTCGATCCTTATTTTACACAGAATTTCTTTTAGAGGAATCAAGTCAACTTCAACAAATGAACAAGGAAAGAAAAGTATGCATGAGTGACATGTTCCAATTATATCAGAACTTCAGAACTCATGATGGGGTATTGAAATTAGCACAAAGTGTTGTAGAAGTTCTTTACAACTTTTTCCCATTTAGCGTCGATAAGTTGATTCCTGAGGTCAGCTTGATATATGGAGAATCTCCTATGTTACTTGAATCTGAAAATGATGAAAATGCAATTATCACTATTTTTGGTAATACCACTAGCAAAAATAGTGCTTCAGATGGTTTTGGAGCTGAACAGGTCATACTGGTTCGTGATGATGGTGCCAAGAAACAAGTAGTTGACCTTGTAGGTAAACAAGCTCTAGTTCTAACCATTGTGGAGTGTAAGGGTCTTGAATTTCAGGTATGTGTTAATGATTGCAAATTTTCTTCATTTCAAGTTTATTGGTATTTTAGACTTCTATTTGACTAGGATTGATATGTGATGCCTCTGATTACCACAGTTCATTTCTAAAAATTTTCTATGTAGGATGTACTGTTATACAATTTTTTTGGATCATCTCCACTGAAAAAAAAGTGGAGAGTTTTGTATCAGCATATGAAGGACCGAGGTATACTTGACTCATCAATCACAAGGTCATTTCCATGCTTTGATCAGGAGAAACACAATCTTCTTTGTTCTGAACTGAAGCAATTATATGTTGCTATAACTAGAACAAGGCAGAGACTTTGGATTTGTGAGAATGCTGATGAGTATTCTAAACCAATGTTTGATTATTGGAAGAAATTATGCCTTGTCCAAGTAAGACATCTGGACATATCTCTCGCACAGGCCATGAGAGCAGGAAGCAGTGCTGAGGATTGGAGAGTACGTGGAATCAAGGTTAGTTTGTTTAATTATCTCTCATTTTACTTCCATTTGTCCACATCCCTGATGATCATTGACCATAAGATTAACAAATTATTTCTTCCTTTTCAGTTATTCAACGAGGAGCAATTTGAGATGGCAACTATGTGTTTTGAAAAGGCAGGTGATAGTTATAGAGAAAAATGGGCTAAGGCAGCAGGTCTTTGTGCCACCGCAGATCGGTTAAACTCTGTTAATGCTGAAATGGGTGACACTGCACTATCGAAAGCTGCTGAAATATATGAATCTATTGGTAAAATGGAGAATGTTGCTGCCTGTTATGTTAAATTGAAGGACTTCAAAAGAGCAGGTTGTGCTATAGTTTTTTTTATAACTCCTGGTCTACATTCTTTTCTATTGTAAAGCAGTTTTGTTTTAAGGTCAAATGTCAGTTATGATAAACTTCTCATGAGCGCTATACTTGACATTGTGGTTTCTCGTAAAAGAGAACATAAGATAATCAAGACATTGTCCGTATATTTTACCTTTGTCTTGAGGCCAAGCATAAGTGCTTATTCTCTTAGGGGTCATTTGGTTGAAGAATTGTTATCCAACGGATAAGGATTAGAGTTCTAGTCATTTTGGAAAGAATAGACAATTCTACCTATTTGGTAGAATAATTTCTCTCTAAAAAGTCAAATGTACCAACCTTAGATGCTTGACAAGATAGCAAATGACCTAGTTATTAATGTTGCATCTTGATCTTTAGCATTTCCCCAGTTTGTGCATATTGAATACATTAATACTCAAGGCTTCAAAAAGAAAAAAAAATTGGGAATTCAGAGTCGGCATTTTCCCTTTGCATATTTTCAGTCTTCAGGAAAAACATGTACTAAGCTTACATCCCATGGGATGGTTACAATTTTGATGACAAAGTATTAGTTCGCGAAGGTTTAGGATATGAAGATAATTTTAATTCTTTTCACATCTGGAAATTATCAATTGGTTTATGTTTACTAGATTCCTTGAATATTTCTTACCTCATTTGCTTTTGTTTCGGAGTTTTTCAAATAGTAATGGAAGATGTTACAGACCTTTGGTGATTATGATCAAACAGTCATATTTTTCTGAACTATTAAAGAAGCTTTATTTGCATTAGCTGCAAATATTCATTTAACCTGTTAGTTTGGATATGGTGTTTCATATTCATATATACAATCAGCCCAATGACAGCTGGCATGCATCTTTTTACTACGTTGATATTGATGTCTGATTGTCCGCAAGAGTGTAGGTTTTGAATCCTATGAAAGCATTGTGAATTAATTATTAATATGACATTAGATGCAAATAATTATTTAACCTGTTAATTTGGGTACTTTGTTTTACATCTATATAAGTGCACTCAGGCCAAGGATAGTAATTATTTTACTTTGTTGGATATCGATATTAGTGTAGATTTTGAATGTTATGCAAGCATTTGTAAATTTATTACTAGCACAGGATAGATAAAATTATATCAGACTTAACTGAGTGTTGCAACCATTGAAGATATTCTTTGTTATATCGCATTACTTTAAGGTCAGTTCTTTTATTTTTAATTAGTAATATCTATATAAGTGCTCAGTCCAAATGACTGTTTTTCTTTTTGCTCTGGATATTTATGTCTAATTGGCTGAAAACATGTGTAGATTTTGAATGCTATGCAAGCATTTGTAAGTTAATTACTAGTACAGCCTACAGGATGTATAAAATTATATCAGACTTAACTGATTGTTGCAACCATTGAAGATATTCTTAGTTATATTGCATTACTTTAAGGTTATTCTTTTATTTTTTAATTAGGAATATCTATATAAGTGCAATCCGGCCTAATGACTGTTTTTTCTTTTTACAATCGATATTTATGTCTAATTGTCTGAAAACATGTGTAAGTTTTGAATGTTATGCAAGTATATTGTAAATGAATTACTGGTACAGGAAATTTAAAATGATATCAGACTTAACTAATAGTTGCAGGCACTGAAGATATTCCTAGTTATATCACATTGCTTTAAGGTTACTGTTCTTATTTTTATATATGTTTTAAACCCGAGGTTCCAAAAATGGAGTTATTCTAAGGTGAGCAGTACCTTGACTGTTTTTGCAGTTCCTTTTCTTTGAGCGGCAGTCATAATTCCTAAAACTTGTTTGAGCAGAATTTGAGGCACTTGTGCTCCATGTTTCAGTGTTAGTGTTTGTATTGGCATTGACTGATCAGCTGATTGTTTTAGCAGCTCGTATCATTAGGCCAGAAATCCATGGTGTTTAAACTTTTGATGAATTTTATTTATGCAGTTGATAAGTCTTTCTTCTTTGGGGCAGGTTTAATTTACATGGAAAATTGCAACTCATCGAGGCTTGAGACTGCAGGAGATTGTTTTTTCAAGGCAGAAATGTGGGGGCATGCCGCTCAGGCTTATGCTAAAGCGAAATGTTTTCCAAAATGCTTATCTGTTTGTTCTAGAGAAGAACTCTTTGAAACTGGCTTGCATATCATAGAACAATGGAAGAGAGAAGTAGAAACATCTTTTGATCAACAAGAGTTGAGAAAACTGAATGAAGTTAAATTGTCTTATTTAGAGAAATGTGCATCCCACTGTTTTGAAAATGGGGATATGAGTCGTATGTTGATGTTTGTTAAAGCTTTCGGTTCCATAGATGCTGCTAGAGAGTTTTTGAAGTCAAGAAATCTTCTTCAAGAGATGCTAGAAGTGGAAGTGGAAATGGGAAATTATTTTGAAGCTGCAAAAATTGCTAGAAGTCAAAAAGATATATTACTTGAAGTGGAGATGCTCGAAAAAGCTAATTCTTTTGGTGATGCTACAAGGTTACTTATATTTTATATTGTTATGCGCTCACTTTGGGATCATGGAAACAAAGGATGGCCCCTGAAAAGGTTTGTGGAAAAGGAGGGACTTTTGACTAAAGCAAGAGATTTAGCAAGGATGGAATCAAATTCCTTTCATGAATATGTTACTCTACTGGCAAATATTTTATCAGACAGGAAAAATAATTTAGCAGAGATGTCAAGACACTTTGCTGAGGCCTGCAACTATGTGAATCTTCAACCAAAGTTTTTTAGTTTACGAGAAATTCTCGACTTTCATATTGGCTCAATTCCTTCCAATTTTTTGTGGGAACTAGATAGCACCATAGAGAAAGAACATGCTAATGAAAGATTGAATAATAATAAGATATCAAGTGAGACATTGATGTATATGTGGGATTTGTGGAAAACATTGATACAAGACCTGTTGTCTTACCTACATAATCCTGATGAAACAAATGAATGCTATGAAGAATTCTATCTCAACTATTTTTGCATCAGAAAAGATGAGGAATCGAATGTATGTATCCTGCAGAATTTAGATGCAGCCTGGATTAAGATAAGTGAATTATCTTCTCGGACAAAGATTTCAGTTTCGATGTCTCCCCTTCAATGCATGTCATTAGCTCAACATTATTGGGAGGCAGAATTGTCCTCTGTTGGAGTGAAGGTATTGGAAACTCTGCAATCTCTGCATAAGTTTGCTTTGGAAAAGAATTCTTCTCTTTTCTCTAAGATCAGGATAATCATTTACATCCACAAAGTTGCTAAGTACCTTAAGGAGTCAAAATTTGTGGTGACAAGAACTAAAAAAGACATTGAGAAATACCGAATTCTGACTGAAAAAAGTTTCTTTGACATGGTCTTTCCAATGGATTGGGCAAGTCAGACTATGGCCACTGTGAATCTTTTACATGAGAATGATGTGATTACAGAAATAATTCAAGGTTTTCTTGTTAAGAACTTGAAACAAGAGTCTGACAATCTCTCTCATGGATTTATAGCAAGGTTGGTGATGTCAATTTTTCTCACTGGACGGATAACCGATGATCTATTCACCAACATAAAGAATAGCTTGGGAAACAGGCCTGCATGGAATGGTTTTGTGGAATCACTCGAAGAGTTTCTAAATTCTGGATACACACGGTTTTCCTTGATAACTAAGTTTAAGGAAGCTCTTGAAAGTACATATATGGTAGACTGGAGTAGAGAAAAAGATTATATATCTCCACACTGTTTTTTGTATCTTGTTGACTGCCTTATGTTTTTTGCTTCTTCATGCCATGGATATCAAGGGTACTTCGTTACGACAAAATCTTCACTAATTGAAATGTTGAAGTGCCAGGGCTGCAATGGTTATATTGCTAACTGTTTGGTGATTCCAGATGGACACCTAAAGGCTTCTTTGTCTGCCGTGCTGGATTACTTAATAGACACAATCCAACAACTCTTATGTGATAAAAATAGTTTGAAGGAATGGATCAAGAGAACTTCAATGCCAGATTTCTTTTATTCTGAAATGGTGCTAAAACTTGTTGTAATGCTCTCTGTGGCATTTCTAAACACTGGTAGGCCCACTAATTCACTTTGGTGGTTTCTTTCCCGTTATAGAATATATGAAAATTTACCTCGGGCATTTTCTAAGAGACTCAACCATACAACATCTTATGGAGGCATTTCCGGGAATTCTTTTTTGAAAATGTTCGCAGAGGCATTAAGAACAGTTGACAATCCATTAGTAGTTGTTTGTTCCCGACAAACGAGACCGTTGTTCACAAATATAAATGCATTAGTTATTTGTTCTGATGAGATGAGGTATAGAGACAATATCCTGGATCTCTTGTTTCCGAAAAGTAAAAGGCGTAATCTGAATGTTGGATCTGCTAGGCCCTCCTCTACTACACATATCTCAGACAGTAGAAACAAGAGTGATTCAGTAGGCATTCCTTCATCTGAATCAGAGAGGAAAGGAAAATCCATAGAATTTGGAGGCAATGGTGCTAATCAATATCTATCAGATAGATCAAAAGAAGTTGATACTTTTAACCACATGGTTACCTCTTTAATGGCAAACATAAAGGAAAAAAACCCTGACAACCATAAGGAATTGAGCTCAAAATTGATAGATGTACAGGATGAAGTCAAGCAATTTTCCACATTGAGGTAATTAATTCGAATGTCCTCCAATCTTTTCGTGCCACAGTATACTGAAAAATTCTATTCCTATTCAGATATCAATTTTCTGTAGCTTGGCAATTGTTGGCATTTCTTGAAAATATGTTTTTGGCTCTCTTCTGTTTGCTCTTCTTCAGAAATCAGTAAATATGTCTATGCTCTTGTGGCCTAATCCATTTAACCTGTGGTATGTTGATTAAATCTAGTCCAAGGTTATAATCACCTTGAGCTAGCTAAATATACAAAGTCTTATTAGTTTTGCTGCCCCTAAATATAGTTTGAATATCAGATATTGAGCTTGGAACTGTATTACAATTCAAATTGCTGGTGAATTGAATTTGTACCTTACAGGGATGCAAGAGCAATGTCTGACGGCAAGTTTTTGGCTGACCTACAATCGAAGCGGCAAGCATTGAAGTCCAGTTTAGAACCAACTTTGAATTCACTGTTCCCTCAAATGGAAGGCACTGAAAGAGAGGTTTCTCCTGATGATCGAGATGGAAACAACAATTCCGAGGCCGAAGAACTTTCGCAATCACTGATCTCTCAGGATGGAGGCCAGGCTTGTCCAAGTGATCAAGATGCAGACAGCAATCCTGAGACTGAAGAAAATCTGAAGGCCCAAGAGCCATCTGCAATTGGGGCTTGCTCATCTAAGCATACAAAGAGTAAAAAGGCAAAGGGGAACAAGAAGAAGAAGAAGAAGAATAGCAAAAACAAGAAATAGTATTGGTTTTTCATGGCTGAGCAGGTTTTCTTGATTAAGGGTCCGTTTGGTTCAACACTTATGAAGAGGAAAGGAAGGTAAAGGAGGGGAAGGAAATGAAAGAGAATGAAGGTGAAACAATTAATCTTATTTGGATGATATAAATAAAGGGAAGAAAAGAAAACTATATTTTTTGTTGAACGACTATATTTTAGTTTATGTATTTATATATTTGAATTACATATGAGTAAAATTGAAAGTATAGTTTAAATATTTCTTTCCCATTTTTTACGTCTTAATTTGGAGTTGAAAGAAAAATGAATATTTAAAGGGGAATAGAGGTAAATAGAGGGGACATTTTCCCTCTATTTCCTCGATTAAAAATACAATCAAACGGAATTAATCGAACTTTTTTTTTCTTTCCCTCCTTTACCATTCTTTTACTGTCCTAAATGTTAGCCCCCAAAAGTTTCTCTTTTAAGCTTTTACACCTTTCTTGAAGGAATGGTATGAGTCATGGATCCTCTCAGCAGCCTCGTGGACCTCTTCATCAGCCACGAGGTGCTTTCAGCAGACACGTGCGCCTCCGAGATCCACTGCAGCTTTGTCTATCTTATCTTTAACATCAGACATTGATCATCCTACTACTTCTGGCCCCGCCGTCTATGACTACGTCAGTAGTGACTTGGTTCTTCTGTTGGACCTCTGCCTACAAGTGCCGCTGCCATGTCTGCTTCTGATACAGGTCAAGGGAGTCATCACATAGATGTCGAGTCTCGTCTTCTTCCTATCTCCTATCTCTAACTTGCTTTCCCTCTTTCCTTTCTTTCAGAACTCTTCACGAGCTTTTCCGCGCTGGGCCCTTTCTTTCGAGCATACCGGGATAGGATTTCAACTGAGATAGTAATTGAGCGACTCTTAAGGAGCACAAAACCAAAATCTTTTGACACATTCACTAAAGTTTCAGCAGTGGGCTTCTACCATGTCCCTTTTGGCTCATTTTTCTTTCTTGGTACGAATTATGCTCTAAGTATGGGCGCTTGTCCCATTCATAAAGATGCAAATTTACATGAAATAATCCCTGAAGAGTATGATGTGCCCGGCCTTGCTTCTCTTGAAACTCATTGCTTCATTTTGGCGGGATCGAACGGAAAAGAAAGGCTATGATTCTTCCGTTACGGGCTTATGGATCTAGTGGATCGTCCCAGTCAACATGCACAATACCCTTTTTCTTTATCAAGTAATTATATTTTGCACATTTGAATGTCCTACATGTTGAGCTAGTTTTCCTTATTCCCCAGTACACTGGCTTTGAAGTTGTAAGTACTGACTGTCTATATCTTGAAAAGAAGTAATGAAGCAGCCAAAAACTACTTGTATGATTGTATATGCCACATTGCTGCTCAGCAGATTGGTAACTTTAAAGTTGGTCTTCCAGTTTGCATCATTTTAACTTTTTTTTATTTCTTTTCTTGATAGATAAAAGCAAGCCAAATTATGCATTGCCTAATCATATTGCCAAAAGGATGAGACCTTGAAGCCAAGATTTATCCACCATATAGTCTTAAATCTTATGACTATAACAATAAGAACAGAAGGAGAAAGAGCAAGAAAAAAAACCTACTCCTTTCCTCTCCTTTGATTCAGATTTTGATAGTTTGAGTGAAGATCGAGATCTTACTCAGAATCGTATGAGAATTATAAGATCGACATTCGGATAAGAATGATAAAATTTTGTGAAAGATCTTAATTATAAAAAAAATCGTAAAAAATTATGAATTAAATTATAGGATCATTAGAGAACTAAATATACAAAAAAATATCTTAACACAAATTGTAAAACATCAAGATCTTGACAATCATATAGATCAACTTTCAAAATTCTCAAGAGCTTCATCAATCTAATCTTGCACATTGGGTCTATGCTGTGCCACAAAGCCCAACGGGCCGCACTGTTTGGCCTGAGCACCTGATTGTCGTCTCTATAGACTCGTTTGTTTTGACGAAGTTATTTTTTGGAAAGAAAATTTCATTAGCTTCTAATATTTGTCAACTTTTTGAAAATTCTTTTGGCTCTATTCAATAAGTTCATCCTTGGTAGAAGATTCAACTAATTGATATATAGAAGTTGAAATTTCACTTAAGTAAAAATATTAAAATTTGACTTGAATTCATATTAAAATTTGAAATTTAAAATTGTATATATTTTTTAGAAATTTATTTTTTATTTAGTTAAGATTTTATCCATCTTTAAAATTTTAGATTCTGTTGATGTAGAAATCATAATTTCTTTTCTTTTGCATATCTTTTGTATCAAATCACTATCTGATCATTATATTTTAGTACCATCCATAACGAATGGAATCAAGTTGGTTGGCACAAATGATTAACGAATTAGATCTCTATCTCGAATTGAGAGACCGAGAGCTAGTAGACCGAGTTCGAGTCCCAGAGTCGTCATCTTGGCTAAAATTTATCTTGCCACTTTAGCCTAAACATCAAATTTATTAGGTGCTAGTAGCCCTGTACATTGATGGGATTTATATAAAAAAAATAAAATAAAGTGAATGGTAATTGGGCTAATGAAAAGAAAGTGATTCTTCAACTTTTTCATTATAATTTTTTTAATTGAATTTTTCTTTATATATAAAATTTATATAGGAATCTCACCTATGATTTCGATATAGGATGATATAGCATAAAAAGTTTCATAACTCAATGAATAAGATTGTAACGTCTCGCGAACGCGTCTCACACGTGCACGAATCGATATCCGACACGTGTCAAGGTGGTTCACGAGGTGCCACACAGATATATACATCATAAGAAGTAGAAACATATACAATTTCAGCATTAAAACAACAGAAATAGTTTGCATAAACTGATCTGTGATCATCATGAAACATAATATTAACTTAAACATATTAAGTCATCAAAAGCCCTTGGCTTAAACATAGTCTTGAGCCATATAATTCGATACATAAGACTCGATACTTGAAAAATAAAAAATTGGCATATTAATTAGCCATACATGAGACTAGACTTGATACTTTGCATATGACATATGCAACTTTCTTGGTCATGAGCAGTGCCATCATCATAACTAACCATGTCTACCTGCACCTGTAGGATTCAATGCAGGGGACATAATCACATAGGCTTTCGTCCAGTATATAGAGCCATAAACATTAGCAATAAACTTCTTTATATATGCATATTTAGCATAATCATAAAATCAGCACAACTTTTATGCATCAATAATCATAAAATGTATATGATCCATGATCCAACAATAACATAAGGTTCCATGAACCAAAATTCATAAAAGTGACTTTAGTCATTTTCATAATCATAATGATATCTAACATGAACACTTCATACATTAGACTTCCTAATGTTCATATTAATAATATATGTGTCCATGCTAGACCATTATTTTATTTGTTGTCATTTGATAAACGGAAGTTCACCTTGTTACTTCCTTGAGCCGTCTCCATATATCCATCTTCATATAAAATCGTCTCCATTTCATGATGAGATTTGCTCATTTCATAGCCATAAAAATCCTTGATCCTTTCATATCCATGTGGTTCTTTGAACCATTTATCCATCAATTATCAAATGGCAACCCTAGGTTCATTTTAATCATTTATCATGAGCATTTATATGTGTTGGAGAATTGGGGTAACCTTGATCGGTCATAAATGATTAGATAAACCAGGGGCTCACTTGCTTCCGTGGACTCTTCGCGAAGCAATCCACCATACCTCACGTCTGGGTCATAAAGGCAGTGACATCAATCTCCATCCCGACAGGGGCCTAATGCATAAACTTCAACATGTTCATTTCATACAATCATATATCAATACATTAATATTTTAACCTATTACAACTGAACATGCAATACGTGACCTAAGTTATCAATCAATAGACTCAACTAGAAAAAATAGTAATATTTTATCAATTTTGAGGTCAGGTCAGTTGAACCTGTGCCAGGTCGATGAACCTGCCTCCTATTGGTAGTTTTATTTTCGAGGTCATTTTGGTCAGGCTATAGTTGACCAAAAATTGCGTATAATATATCAAAACGTAGGTCTCGAGGTCTAGTTTCTATAGGAGCTGATTTCATCTCATTTTGAGTTATTTTCTGAGAGATATTTCTAAACTATTCAAGCACTGTCCATCTTTCATGAGTCATACTATGATCATTTTGTAAAATACATAATAGATTATGTACCTAAATTTTTTCTAAGTTATCGATATCGTTCAATATATCATTCAATTGGGGTTCAATACAATAGCATGCTCATACATTGGATCATCTAATGACCATCATAACATCATTTAACTCTAGCATATGAATTTCATAATTTCAAAAGCTAAAATATATTTTAGGGCTTTATATAAACATAATACTTTGTTGCCCTAAGTTGCATCTTCATACTTTCAATTATAAATTGTGTTTGAACAGTCATAAAACTATATTGATACAAGGTCAATGTGGAGACCCCTCTACATATATGTCTTGTTTGCTCAAATCTCTTCTCTTTCTCTTTGATTCTTCTCTCTCAAGTTCTAGCAGCCTCTCTCTTTTTTCCAGCTCGGATCATTGATCTCCTTCTTGATGATTTGAAGTTGAAATAAAGAGATCTTAAGTTGCAATTTCGAATTGAACTAGGGCTGAGTTTAGTTTTCTATGTGATTTGAGTGAGCAAATAAAATAGAAAAGGCTTATGTACGGACTTATATAGTGAGGGAGTAAAAGAGTGAGTGAAAATGAGGGTCAAATGAGAGTGTGACACAGCTCCCCGCTTTATTTTTCTTTTTCTGTTTACTTTTATTTTATGGCAGGTATTACAAAGATTGATGTTTTCTAATTTTGTATGTAACTCACTACATATTCGGAAAATAAAAAGAAAGTATACAAATGAGATATACTCAACAACAATAAGAAGAAAAATGATTGAATATACAAACTCCTTAGCTTGTTGATCGCAGATGTATCAATATCATAAGCCGTAAGCGAAAGTTTAAAGCTTTTATTGCTATTCCAAAAGAGCAATATTATATCCTCCTAATTTAAGAGGATATAGACTTCTAATTATCTCTAATATTATCAACTTTTTAGAATATTTAATAGATGTGAGTATTAAGAGAATTTTTAAGTTAAAAATCATTAACACATATAATCCAACGTTAGAATCTTATAAAGAAATATAATTCCGAAGAAAATGTTAAATCTTATCCTTCCCCTCATATCTCATAGATGAATCGAGTAACATGCACTGTAAACTGTGACCCTCGAATTAACAGACAGGTGGTATAATAATAATAATAATACGGTAGAAGGGTACTTGCTCCCCTTCGTTGCTTTGCCTCGTGTACGTGTTCGTTTTGCATGGCGTCGCATCGTATCTCGTAACTCCTCCATTTAAACCTTCGTCCACAAGAAAAGCAAGCACATATATTACAGTGATACATAAAAAGGCAAAGGAACTCAAAAAGCCACCTGCTGACTACTAACTAGTACTACGTTTTGCTCTCTTTTGCCCAAAGACTTGGCACCTTAACTCTCTCTCTCTCTCTCTCTCTCTCTCTCTCGACCCTTCGCATTCCGATCCTCGATACACACACAAAATCTTAGTACAGTACACAGTGTGAGTCCTTGTCATACTTTAAAAGCTTTTCCTTCTGCCCCAAGGGATCTTATAGCTTCCTTATTGCTAGTTTGCACTGGCAACACAAGCTTGTCATCTTGAGCACGTACTGCAACTTACCTGCTGAACATACCAAGTTGCAGGCCGAGGAGTTACAGCATGGAGGAGAAAGGGGTTAGTGCATGCATGATGGGTGGAGGAGGAGGAGGAGGAGGAGGCAGCAAGTACAGGAAGCTGGTAGAAGGGAAAGACGACCTCGGTGATGAGGTGCTGTCCTGGTCGCTTGAGAACATACTTGATGAGAGTCTCTTTGCGCGCCAGGTCTGTCTCTTCTTCCTGCTGTGTCTTCAGTTTCTTTCTTGGGGTGTTCTTGGTGATGCGAATTGGCAACTTTTCAGTTAAATTTTGTTACTTTCTTGCTTCATATCTTCCATTTATATACATATATAGTTAAGGTTAACTTGGAGAGTAGCAAGTTTCAGAACTATGAAGAACCTGAGTTCAAGTTTTTGCTGCATAGTCTTAAAAAAAAAGGATGCTGGAAGTTGGAAGAGATTGGACAATCTGATTCTTCAATGTCCAATTATTAGTTGTATAAAGGACTCCAGAAGTAACAAGTAGCATTCAAGTAGTTTCAGTATCTTTCTCTCTGATTTAATTGCTTGTGAGTTCTTGCTTATCGTTGTCACGAAATCACGAGTTCATAAGATCTTCTTGTGCCTCAAAGCGTGGAGCTTAAACTATAGTTCACAGATGATTAATTACATGAAAATCCAGCGATATAAAATGCTTATGCAAAATGTTCTGAATGTCCATTTTTCAAGTGTTTTAAAGCCTGATTCATGTACTACAATATCTTGAATGTGATTCCTTTGTTGATTGTTTGAAAATCTACCTCTTTATTTTTTTGTCTTCTGACTTTACTGCTTCATTTTCTTCAATCTATTACATTTCATTCTGCTTTCTTAATTTGCTTCTGCAAATAATTCTCTTATTTAATAGCTTGTTTCATTTATCGATTGGTCTCCGTAGAATTCATGTTTCATTTTTTGTTTGCAAATTTGTTAAGTAAAAGAAAAAGTAGCATGACAATGCATTATCACACAACTTGATCATTGTGTGCACATATATTTTTTTACCTATCTGGTTGCAGTTTCTTTGATCTTTGCATGCTTGTTATCTCAGAGACTATTTGAGCCATATCAGTATTATGATCACAACTTGATCCCTTATCATGTTCTTTATGAAACATTCCTTTTTTTTTGCTTCCATTTTAAACACTATTTCCTTGTTTTATGTAGGTGAAAGAGATACCAGAGACTTTTACTTCTGTTGAACATTACTTTGCATCTTTTGTTACTCCACTTATGGAAGAAACTCGCGCAGATCTGTTCTCTTGTTTGGAGGTCATAAATGAAGCTCCCTGTTTCAAAATAAAGTGTATTGCAGACGTACAGACGAAATACCAAGTTAAACTTACATTGCATTATTTTATAAGTGTTGACATTTTAGACACTGAATCTTGTAGCAACGCCAACACCTACAAGCCTAGAATTGGGGATATTTTCATTCTTTCTAGTGTCAAACCTGAAACAGTTGGAGACTTCTTCATATATGGGGTCAATAATTGTATGGCAATTGTCACTGGAGTGAAGGAGAATGAAGAGTCTCAGAAAGGTTTTAGAGATAGAGAATCTGAGTCTATTGATGTTGAAGATAATGCCAATGAGGAGTTTCAGGAACCTTTAATAATCAAAGCATCTGAGGCTATTCGTATTGAAGATGATGCTTCTGACTACAATTATGCTATATTTCTTACCAACTTGTTAACCAATATGCGGATATGGACAGCTCTCTCTTTCAAAGATGACTATTCTAGCATGATCAGAGCTCTCCCTTTCAAAGTAACAATGGATCAAAATTTTAGCATAGTCAATAAAACTCTTTCCCCGAATTTGTCGGTAAACAAATATGATAATCCCTTTCTAACTCAGTTCATTTAGGATTTGCTTCTGCAGCATTTGGTTCCATCCATCATTTTCTTATTTTCTTGCAGGAAAATGGGCAATGTGATGGTCGTGCTTGCAGGAACAATGATCATTGGTCTATGAAGTCATCAGAGAAGCTAATTCCTTTTGATCTTAACGAGTCGCAGATGCATGCAATGCATGCTGCAGTTCATTCAGCAAAGTGTTCAGACTCACCACCTGTTCAACTTATATGGGGGCCTCCAGGAACCGGCAAGACGAAGACTATCAGTGCTATACTGTGGTCTTTCTTGATCATGAAGATCAGAACCCTGACGTGTGCTCCGACAAATATCGCAGTGATTGGCGTCTGTTCTCGTCTACTGAAGCAAGTCAAATCTTCTAATTATGATGGTGCTCCTTGTGAAACGTATATTTCACTTGGGGATGTAGTTTTGTTCGGAAACAGAGATAGGATGGAACTAGATGATGACCTGCAAGATGTGTTTTTAGACAATCGTGTGGACTTACTAGCAGGATATTTTGCTCCATCAACTGGATGGAGGCATCTTTTATCAACGGTGATTCGTTTTCTTGAGGAGTCTAATTGTCTGTATAAGATGCTGCATGAGAGCAAAGATAGTGAGGAGACAACAAGTTTTTCAAAATTCGTGAGAAATAAATTTGTGGCAGTTGCACCGCCATTGGAGACTTGCATAAAAAACTTGTTGATCCACTTGCCAACAAGTTATCTTTCATATGAAAATGCTAGTAAGTTATCTGATCTACTTGAAGTGCTTGGAACTTTCAGAAGTCTTCTGTTGGATGTACAACATAGTGATGAAGAATTAAAAGAAGTATTCTCCTATAAGTTTTCGGAGTCTGACTGCACTTTAGTCGACAGTAGGTCATCAAGGATGACGATAGTGGAAGCAAGAATTGAATGCTTGCGTTTGTTGACGTACTTTAAGAGGAGTCTCTCTTTACCCAATTATACAGACAAAGAGATTCGCACATTCTGTTTCAAGAATGCCTTACTGATCTTTTGCACTGCGTCAAGTTCTTCTTCACTGCGTTATGTGTTAACGGATCCTCTCGATGTTGTAGTTATCGATGAGGCTGCTCAGCTGAAGGAATGTGAATCAGTAATTCCACTGAGGCTTAATTATGTAAGGAATGCTATTCTTGTTGGAGATGAGTGTCAATTGCCTTCACTGGTGAAAAGCAAGGTCTTTATTAGGGTTCTTTTAAATCATGTATACATCTTAGGATTGATGTACCTCAAGAATGCACCCTTCTATCAGTTTATTTCCCAACACAATGTTCTATGACAATAAAATTCTAGATGGTCCAAATGTCAAGGAAATGAAGTACAATATGAATTATCAGGATTTTGATTATGGTCCATATGCACTTCTTCATGTTGCTGATGGAAGAGAGGAAAAGGATTATCCTGGGAACAGTCTGAGAAACATGGTTGAAGTGGCTGTCATATTACATTTGCTCAGGAAACTCTTTAAACGTAAGCATGTCTGGAACTTTTGAACTTCAACAACAACAACAACAAAGCCTTATCCCACTAGGTGGGGTCGGCTAGAACTTTTGAACTTCACTATCTATATATTAATTATGGATAATTTTAATTGCTCTCTTTGTCATACATTTATTTTAATTAACTTTCTTTCTTATTAGTGATTTACAGTTTCCTTCATCAGCATGCAATTCTAAGAGGCAAATTATTTATACTAAAGATAACAAAAAGAGCCTGTGTGCTAATCAAGTATCAATGATAATAGCAAAAGGAAATGATGTTTTTCTGTTCTCTATGCAGTGAATCAACGTCTGTTTCCATGTGTAGATGCCATTTTTCTCTAGTTGTTTATTGCTGACTAGAATTAGAGTTCATATTTCCTTCTTTTTGCCCACCATTATGATATGTTTCTTTTACCCAAGACTGTTCCAGGATTTGCCTTTCTTTTTGAACTATTATTAGAAAATCCTTTTAAAGTTAGGTTATGCTAAGTCAAATCCTTTCGATACTTCAGAAACTCAATTTTCAAAAGTTAGCAGAGTATCGGCCAACAAAACAGAGGATAAATTGTATCATGCATGAGAATTCATTTCTTCAGGTTTTGTTTCGCTGAAGCTTTTAGAATGTTTCTGTTAGAGAATTAAATTTGGTTATGTTGTGTTGTAATAGCAAGTAAATGACATAGTGCAAACCATATGACTACAGAATGCGAGAACATGATCCATGACATAATTGTTTGTTGAATTCTTAATATATGCATCTATAAGTACGATGATGTGCTAATTTGTTGCATGTTCTGATTGACCAGGTTGTCAGGAATCCAGAAGAAAACTGAGCATTGGTATTGTGTCACCATATACTGCTCAAGTCAATGCTATCAAGGAAAAACTTGGAACTAAGTACGACAAGGATAATGACTTTGACATAAGAGTTAAATCTATCGACGGGTTTCAGGGTCAAGAGGATGACATTATTATTCTATCTACTGTGAGATCCAACACATATTGAAATGTCGGGTTTCTTCAGGATCGTCAGAGGACCAATGTTGCTTTGACTAGGGCAAGGTTATTTTCCTATAACGATACTTTTTTCCCTCAAAAAATAATTAGTTATGACTTATGAACAGTGAGTTATTTTAGTGTTCTCTTATTTCATTCCTTACTATGGCTGAAATATTTTGTACTGTAGGCATTGCCTTTGGATTTTGGGAAATGCCAGAACATTGGGCACAAGTGGCACAGTGTGGGGGGACTTGGTTCATGATGCAAAAAACCGCAAATGCATTTTTAACTGTAAAGATGATGCAAGTTTGTGTAAAGCAATAGTACATGTAAAGCATGAACTTGATCAGCTTGATGATTTGCTGAATTCTGATTCTGCATTTTTTGGCAGTGCAAGATGGAAGGTATAACTCTTGTTTATATTTTGGGACTTTTTTACTCGTTCATTTGACATTGTGGTGACACCTTATTGATATGGATGACCTTAATCATTCACCTAATAGATACACAGTGCACTTATTTAAAGACTACAATTTAAGTGGTTGCATCAAGGGCTCCATTTGTTTTGGTGAAATTATTTTCCTAGAAAATAAATTCCTCAACATTTAGTGTTTGGTAATCATAAAAAAGCCTCAGTCAACTGAAAAAACAATCCTGTTAACCAGAAAACTATGTTAAAAGTTAGGAAACAATTTAGTCTTTTCAAGATGGGAGATCATTTTCCTCTCATTAATTTATCATTGTTATATTCTCAAGATAATTTTCTCCTATATTTAAAATCATCTGTCAAACACATGAAAATAAATTACTTTTTTAAAATTCATTTTTCTTAGCAATTTATTATCATTAGAACAAATGGAGCCTAAGTTTTATTTGTTTGCCTTACATCCACTAAGAGAACTGTTAGATGAAAATAAAAATTGTGCTCACTTTACAGGTGCTTTTCAGCGATGATTTCAGAAAAATTTTCTCCAGTCTAAAGGCGCATCAAGCTAAGACAGAAGTTATGCAATTGCTGCTAAGGCTTGCCGAAGGTTGGCGATCTAAAAGGAAAAATCTATTGGAGGACTCTTTTGAACTGTCGCGAGTATATAAAGTTAAGGAACTGTATATGATATGGTCTGTTGATGTTGTAAAGGATGGGAAGTACATCCAGGTTATAAGGGTGTGGCACCTTCTGCCAATGTCACAGGCTGAAAAATTCATGACACGCCTTGATCATATATTCTCGATGTACACTAATGTGCACTTGGAGCGTTGCAAGGCTGTTCAAGTTGATGGGTAAGAGTTTGGTGCTTGTTTATGTTCATATTTGTTCATTAGATGATAATCAGTCCTGAATGATATTATCATCATAAGTCCAAATTTTTTTTATTTTCATTTCCCTCAAAAATTCTTATTTTAGTGTTAATATGCAGAATTTTATATTTTGATTCCTCCAAAAGTCATGAAATCAGCTTATCATATTTTTGTTAAAAGATTCTCTAGACATTATTAAGTTAATTGAACATTATGAAACCAGTTCATATTTTTATTAGAAATTTGTCTGCACATTCTCTAGACATTATTAAGTTAATTGAACATTATGAAACCAGTTCATCATATTTTTATTAGAAATTTGTCTGCACATTAACTTGTACTGTTCAGATATTTCAGTAAGATTGTTATATAAAGATGCATGTCAAATATCAAAATGTAATAATTTACACTAATGCCTCTGTTAAATATGCTTTATCTGATTGTTTTAGTTATAATTTCCTTGGTAAGTTTTGTACTTCTCTGAGACCTCGTGAGGAACTTGGAACTAATCTTTGTTTGGTGGTGTTTCCATCTACAACAGGAAACTTGAAGTTCCTATCAGTTGGAAGATTGATCAAGATATCGCTCGTTATAAGAAACTTACCAAGCTTGACACAACCGGAAGCGAAGTGGATATGGATATTGATACTTCAAGTGTTATGGAGAACTCAAAAGTTAGTGAAAGTTTGCTCTTGATGAAATTCTACTTGTTGTCAACTGGAATAGCGAAGCATCTGCTGACAGCCAGTGATGGCACAGAATTAGCTATTCCATTTGAGCTAACCAATCTTGAAGAAGAAATAATCCGATTTCCATTAACTAGTTTTATTTTGGGAAGATCAGGAACAGGCAAGACCACCATCTTGACTATGAAACTTGTTCAAAAAGAACAACAATATTCTATTGCTTCTGCAACGGTTGATTTACCTGAGTTAGCTTCAAATAACAATTCAGAGATGACCCGAGATAATTTCATAAAACAAGTATTCATTACTGTTAGTTCGAAACTGTGCTCAGCAATAAGGAGTCATGTATTCAAGCTCAAAAGGTATATAAGATTTTTGCTTTCAGCTTTGCAATACTTTTGATAAAGATTATTAGTGCTTGAAATTTTCTTGCAGCAAACAGTGAGAATAATCCAATTAATCACGTCTTTTACAGCTTTGCTTCTGGTGATCAATCTTCTGATGCATGGAGCTCTCTTGATATGCATGACATCAATGAAGCAACCGAACTACAAGAAATCCCTAACAACTTATGTTCCGTGCCTCAACGACACTACCCCTTGGTCATCACCTTTTGGAAATTTCTCTTGATGCTTGATGGAACAATGGAGAGGTCCTTCTTTGATAAGTATTATAGTGCAGCTTCTTGTGATCAAGGGATCAATTTGGTCTCTATTGCACCTGAAGCTCTTATGAAGAGCAAGGAGGTGACCTATGAGAAATTTGCATTATCCTACTGGCCTCACTTCAATTCGCAGTTAACCAGGTCACTTGATGCATCAACTGTTTTCCTTGAGATCATTTCCCACATAAAGGGTGGAATATATGCTGGAAAGGTTGGTGGCAGACTAGAAAAAGAAGACTATGTAATGCTATCAGAGAAGCGAGTTTCAAGGTTTGGAAGGGAAGTTCGGGAGAAGATATATGATATTTTTCTTGATTATGAACTTGAAAAATGTATGGCTGGGGAATTTGATATTTCAGATTTTGTGAATCATCTTCATGATCAGATTGCCTCCAATGGATATATTGGCGACACTATAGACTCAGTCTACATTGATGAGGTTCAAGACCTTACTATGAGGCAAATTGCACTTCTCAAACATGTTTGTAGAAATTTCAAGGAAGGCTTCACTTTCGCTGGAGATACAGCACAAACAATTGCTAGAGGAGTTGATTTTAGATTCGAAGATATCAGATCTTTGTTCTACACTGAGTTTCTTTTAGAGGAATCAAGTCAACCTCAACAAAAGAACATGGAAAGAAAAAATTGCATGAGTGACATGTTCCAATTATATCAGAACTTCAGAACTCATGATGGCATATTGAAATTAGCACAAAGTGTCGTAGAAGTTCTATACAACTTTTTTCCATTTAGTATTGATAAGTTGATCCCAGAGGTAAGCTTGATATATGGAGAAGCTCCTATGTTACTCGAGTCTGATAATGATGAAAATGCAATTATCACAATTTTTGGTAGCACCACTAGCAAAAATAGTGGTTCAGATGGTTTTGGTGCTGAACAAGTCATATTGGTTCGTGATGATGTTGTCAAGAAACATGTAGTTGATCTTGTAGGTAAACAAGCTTTGGTTCTAACAATTGTGGAGTGTAAGGGACTTGAATTTCAGGTATGTGTCAGTGATTGAAAAGTTACTCCTTTATAATTACTTGGCATGCTTGACAGCTGTTTCTCTAGGATCTCTACAATGGCAATGCTTTTTGTTTCCCTGTTTTGAATGAAAATTTCCTCCTTTCTAATTTCCTCATTTCTGAATTACTTTTATGCAGNTGGCATGCTTGACAGCTGTTTCTCTAGGATCTCTACAATGGCAATGCTTTTTGTTTCCCTGTTTTGAATGAAAATTTCCTCCTTTCTAATTTCCTCATTTCTGAATTACTTTTATGCAGAATATACTGTTGTATAATTTGTTTTGAATGATAGTTTCCTCCTTTCTAATTTCCTCATTTCTGAATTACTTTTATGCAGGATGTACTGTTGTATAATTTTTTCGGATCATCCCCTTTGAAAAACAAGTGGAGAATTATGTATCAATATATGAATGACAGAGGTATACTCGACTCCTCGATCACAAGGTCATTTCCCTGTTTTGATCAACAGAAGCACAATCTTCTTTGTTCTGAATTGAAGCAACTGTACGTTGCTATAACTCGCACAAGACAGAGGCTTTGGATTTGTGAGAATGCCGATGAGTATTCTAAACCAATGTTTGATTATTGGAAGAAGTTATGCCTTGTCCAAGTAAGACACTTGGACATATCTCTAGCACAAGCCATGAGAGCAGGGAGCAGTGCCGAGGATTGGAGAATACGTGGCATCAAGGTTAGTCTAGTTATTGATCTTTTATTTTACTTTCATCTGTCCACATCCATGAGGATCACTGTCCATAAAATCTAATAAATTATTCCTTCTTTCTTTTCAGTTGTTCAATGAAGGGCAATTTGAAATGGCAACTATGTGCTTCGAAAAGTCAGGTGATGATTATAGAGAAAATTGGGCTAAGGCAGCAGGCCTTTGTGCCACCGCAGAGCGTTTGAACTCTGTTAAACCTGAAATGGGTGACACCGCACTCTCAAAAGCTGCTGAAATATATGAATCTATAGGCAAAATGGAGAATGCGGCATCCTGTTATGTTAAATTGAAGGACTTCAAAAGAGCAGGTACCACCACAGATTTTTTTTACTCTGTGTCCACTTATTGCTTGTAAAGCAGTTTTGTCAGTTCTAATCATCTTCTCATAATTGCTATACTAGGACATCATGATTTCATATAAAAGATTATTCAAAAGATAATCAAGGACTATGATTAAATGATTAAACTGGCATTGTCCATAAATGCAAGACCTAATGATTCACTTAGAGCACTGGATAAATTCCCTTAATTATTTTATCAATTGCTTTAGGTTTGCTATATTTCTTATAATGTTGCTCCTATCTTAAAATTTATCAAATATTAATGGAAGCTGTTAAATTCCTTTGCTGATTGTGATTTAGATAGTAAATTTTTTTAACTATTGAAGAAAATTCATTTGCCTTAATTGTAAATAAAAAAAGAAACAACAGTTGCAAATGACAATTTAACCTATTAGTTTGGTTACTTTGTTTATATCACAAGTGCAATCAGGCCCATGGACGGTTGGCATGCTTTTCTTTTTTACTTTGTAGATGATGATGTCTAATTGTCCGCAAGAACATGTAGAATTTGAATGCAGTGCATGTTACTGTAAATGAATTACAAGTACAGTATTAGTTGCAAATGATTATTTCACTTGTTAGTTTGGTTACTTTGTTTTGTATCAATATAAGTGCTGTTCTTTTTACTTTGTGGATACTGATGTGTAATTGTACAGAAGAATGTGTGAGATTTGAATGCTATGCAAGTTAATTGTAAATGAATTACTAGTACAGGAAATTTACAATGATAACAAACTTAACTGAAGGTTGCAATCACTAACAATATTCCAAGTTATGTCACATAAGGTTAATGTTTTTTATATTTTTAATATGTTCTGAACTCGATGTTTCGGATGTTACTCATTCCAAGGTATATAGTAATTCGAATTATTTGCAATTCTTTTTCTTTTAACTACAATCATAATTTCTAAAAAATCTTGAACATAATTCGAGAGACATTGCTGCATGATCAGGTGTAAGTGTGTTTGTTGTTGGCATTGACTGATCAGCTGATTTTGTAAGCAGATTATATCATTAAGATTAAAATTCATGGTGCTTAAATTTTTTGTGAACTTTTATCTTTTTTCAGTAGATGATATCTCTTTCTTTGGAGCAGGTTTAATTTACATGGAAAATTGTGGCTCATCAAGGCTTGAGACTGCTGCTGATTGTTTTTCCAAAGCAGAAATGTGGGAGCTTGCTGCTCAGGCATATGCTAAAGCGAAATGCTTTTCAAAATGCTTATCTGTTTGCTCAAGAGAAGAACTCTTTGAAACTGGTTTACATATCATAGAACAATGGAAGAGAGAGGTAGAAAATTCTTTTGATCAACAGGAGCTCAGAGAACTGAATGAAGTTAAATTGTCTTATTTAGAGAACTGTGCGGCCCGCTGTCTTGAAATCGGAGATATGAGTCGTATGTTGATGTTTGTTAAAGCATTCAGTTCAATAGATGCCGCCCGACAGTTTCTGAAGTCAAGGAATCTTCTTCAAGAATTGCTAGAAGTGGAAGTGGAAGCCGGAAATTATTTTGAAGCTGCAAGAATTGCTAGAAGTCAAAAGAATATTTTACTTGAAGTGGAAATGCTCGAGAAAGCTAATTCTTTTGGTGATGCTACACGGTTACTTATCTTTTATATTGTTATGCGCTCACTTTGGGATCATGGAAACAAAGGATGGCCCCTGAAAAGGTTTGCCGAGAAGGAGGGACTTTTGACTAAAGCAAGAGATTTAGCAAGGATGGAATCAAGTTCCTTTCATGAATATGTTACTCTACTGGCAAACATTTTATCAGATAGGAAAAAGACTTTAGCAGAGATGTCGAGACATTTTGCTGAGGCCTGCAACTATGTGAATCTGCAACCAAGGATTTTTAGCTTACGAGAAATTCTCGAATTCCATATTGTCTCAAACCCCTCCAGTTTTTTCTGGGAACTAGATAGCACTGTAGATCAAGAACGTGCAGATGAAAGAATGGATCATAATAAAATATCAAGTGAGACATTGATGTATATATGGGATTTATGGAAAGCGTTGATACATGACATGTTGTCTTACCTGCATCAACCTGATAAAACAAATGAAATCTATGAAGAATTCTATCTCAACTATTTTGCCATCAGGAAAGATGAGGATCCGAACGTATGCGTTCTGCAATATTTTGATGCAGATTGGATTAAGACAAGCGAATTATCTGCTCTTGAGAAGACAAAGATCTCAGTTTCCATGACTTCCCTTCAAAGCATGTCATGTGCTCAACATTATTGGAAAGCAGAACTGTCCTTTGTTGGTGTGAAGGTATTGGAAACGTTGCAATCTCTGCATACCTTTGCTATGAAAAAGAATTCTTCTCTCTTCTCTAAGACAAAGATTATCATTTACATCTACAAAGTTGCTAAGTACCTCAAGGAGTCAGAATTTGTGGTGACAAAAACTAAGGAAAACATTGAGAGATACTTCATTCTGACCGAAAAAAAATTCTTTGACATGGTCTTTCCACTGGATTGGACAAATCAGACTATGGCCACTATGGATCTTTTGCACGAGAATGATACTGCCAAGGAAATAATTGAAGGTTCTCTTGTTCAGAACTTGAAACACAATCCTCACAATCTCTCTTATGAATCTGTAGCAAGGTTGGTGATGTCAATTTTTCTCACTGGGCGATTAGCAGATGATTTATTCAACAATATGAAGAAGAGTTTGGAAAACATGCCTGCATGGAATGATTTTGTGCAACTACTTAAGACTTTCCTAGATTTTGGATACACACGGATTCCCTTGATCACCAAATTTAAAGAAGCTCTTCAAAGTACGTTTGCGGTAGATTGGAGAAGAGAAAAGGACTATATATCTCCACACTGCTTTTTGTATCTTGTTGATTGCCTTATGTTTTTTGCTTCTTCGTGTCAGGGATATCAAGGGTACTTTCTTACCACAAAATCTTCCCTAATTGAAGTTTTAAAGTGCCAGGGCTGCAATGGTTATATTGCCAATTGTTTGGTGGCTGTTCCAGATGAACAACTAAGGGCTTCTGTGTTTTCCGTGCTGGATTACCTAATAAATACAATCCAACAGATTTTATGTGATAAAAGTACTATGAAGGAATGGATCAAGAAGACATTGGTGCCAATGCATTTTTATTCTGAAATGGTGCTAAAACTTGTTATAATGCTGTTTGTGGCATTTCTAAACACCGGTAGGCGCATTAATTCATTTTGGGGGTTTCTTTCCCGTTATAGCATATATGAAGATTTACCTCGAGCATTTTCTAAGAGGCTTAACCATACAACATATGGAGGTAGTGATGTGAATTCTTCTTTGAAAGCATTCGCAAAGGCATTAAGAACAGTTGAAAATTCCTTAGTAGTTGTTTGTTCCCAACAAACCAGATACTTGTTCACAGATAAAAATACATTAGTTATTTGTTCTGATGAGATGAGGTGCAGAGACAATATTCTAGAACTCTTGTTTCCGGGAATTAAAAGGTGCAATCAGAATGTTGGATCTGGTAAGCCCTCTTCTACTACACGTATTTCAGACATTGGAAACAAGATTGATTCAGTATGCATTTCTTCACCTGAACCAGAAAAAGAAGTCGTAGAACTTGGAGGCAGTGGTGCCAATGAATGCCTATCAGATAGATTGAAAGAAGTTGATACTTTTAATAGTATGGTTATCTCTTTAGTGGGGACCATAAATGAGAAACAGCCTGATAACTCTGAGGAATTGATCTCAAATTTGATGATTATACAAGATGATCTCAAGCAATTTTCCATATTGAGGTACTAAATTCAAATGTCCAAATTCATATCATATTAAGATATCAATCTTTGTAGGTTGACAACTGTAGGCAATTTTTGAAAATATTTGTACAGTCTTCAATTTGCCCTTCTCGAGAAATCATAATTAATAGTGCCTCTGATCTTGTAGCCTACTATGGTGCATAAATTTAGTTGAAAATCATACTCACCTTGAGTTAGCTAAATATACAAGGTCTTAGGTTTTTTGCTACACAATTATAGTTCTAAAATCAGATGTTAATCTTGGATCTGTATTACAATTCAACTTGCTGATAAATTGAGTCTGTATAATCAGAGATGTAGGAGTAATGAATGATAACAAGTCTTTGGCTGACCTAGAATCCAAGTGGCAAGTGATGAAGTCAAGTTTAGAACTAGTCTTGAATTCACTGGCCCCACGAAATGAAGGCCTCACAAGAGAGCTTTCTCCTGATGATCAAGATGGAAACAACAATCCTGAGATACCAGAACATTCACATTTGCTGATCTCTCAGGATGGAGGCGAGGCTTGTCCAAGTGAACAGGATGCAGACAGCAATCCCAAGAGTGAAGAAAATCTTGGGGCCCAAAGACCAGCTGCTATTGAGGCTTGTTCATCTAAACAAAAGAAGAGTAAACGGGCGAAGGGGAACAAGAACAAGAAGAAAGGGAAGAGCAAACACAAAAGATAATACTGACTTTTCAGATACTAAATGTCTCTGAGATGGTGTAGCATCCCAAAAGTTTTCCTTTCAACTTTTCTGACACTTCTCTGTAGTCCCTCCTTATTGATGGAGGCATGCACACTACTTTTTTTGTCAAATATATGTATACTTTTGCCCATCCCATCCTTCTGACATGTCTAGTTAGTTTTCCTTATTCCTAGTACAGTGTGTTTTACATTTGCAGGTACTGGCTGTTTATACATTGAAAAGTTGTATATGAAAAAGCTAAAAACTACTTGCCTAGGCCACACTGCTGCTCAGCAGATTGGTAACATCAAAGTTGGTCTTACAGGTGCATCATCTTGAGTTGTTTATTTTTTCTCAATAACTAAGTGAAAGCCAGTTTGTGCATTGAGCAAACGCAAATGTGCAGAACACAACAAAACCAGTCAGTCATTCCTAATCATATTGCCAAAAAGATGAGATCTTGAAGCCGAGATTTATCCCATTATAGTCTTAAATCTTATGAGTTTGTAACAATAAGAACAAAAATGGATAAACTTGTCAATATCCTGAACATTATTGTAGTACTATAATTCCTGCTTCAAGCATCAAAGAAACAAAATTTATCAAAACAGTTCCTCCAAGAAGAGAAAGAGCAAGAAAAAGCCTACTCCTTTTCCTCTGTTTGGATTCGGATTCTGATAGTTTCAAGAGTCTTCGGCTGCGGCGCTGAAGAGTTTCATCCTCGACAGCGGCGTCTGGAGGTAGGCGTCGACGTCGAACTTGCGCGGCGAGAGCTGGTGGTACTTGGAGAACTTGTCCTTCGCCTCCTCGTTCCGGTCCAAGAGGCTGTAGATGACGCCTTGGCAGAAGAAGGGGCGATAGTCCTTCGGGTCCTCGCGCGCCAGATCCTCGTAGGTCGACAGCGCCCCGTCCACGTCCTTCTGGAGGAACCGCATCTGCGCCACGATCAGGAGCACCTCCCGCGCCGCGGCCTTGTCCTGCTCGGCCCGGGCGACCTCCAGCGCCCGCTCCAGCCGCTCGATCACCGCGGCCCCCTCGCCGCACCGGTCCATGAGGACCGCGTTCTCGAAGAGGGCCTCGAAGGAGAGCGGGTCGGCCGCGAGCACCTCCTCGAAGAGGCGCCGTGAGGGATCTGCGAGGGCGGGCGGGGCCCGGAGGCCTGCGGAGAGGAGGGCGGCGAGGAGGACGAGTCCGGAGGAGGCGGAGCGCAGGGCGCGGGACAGGTGACCGTGGGCGGGCACGGGGGACGCAGGAGAGGCGTTGGAGGCGCAGGAAGAAGCCCTGAGAAATGAGCATCTTGGAGACGCGGAGGAGGTGAGAAGAGGAAGGCGGAGGGAGCTGCGGGGAGGAAGGAAGGGTTTGGGGGGGAGGAGGAAACCGCCATGGATGGAGGAGGAGGAGGAGGAGAGCAAGATGGAGTCCATTGGAGCGATAACAACTAAGAAAAATGAGTACCTGATAAGAAAGAAAAATAAAAGGTAGAAGAAGAAGGTTTTGGGGGTTTTTGGTGGTGGTTTGAAAAGAATTAGAAAGCAAGGGGTGGAAATAGTAATGATAATAAAGAGTGTTTAGTTTGGTTTGGTGGGGGTCCTTTTGAAATGTTTGGTGCATTATGTTAAACAGAAAAATAAAGAGATTTAATTTAAAAAAGTAAAAAAAAAAATTTCTTAAAAATTTTATTAATATTTATATAAATAAAATATAAAATATTTGTGCAGCACAGTAATTTATAATGCAACTCATTTTCACTCATATTACATATAAATATATATGATAAAATGTAAGTTTGTATTTATAGTTTCGCATTAACAAATCTATTTGAATATGTGAAGAGAGTGAGTGTTGCGATTTACAGCAGCACTCCACGGTTCTTATCCTTTAAAATAAATACTTAAAAAAGTTGATAATTTTTTTTATCCATGTCGAAAAATTAGGAGGATTTTTTTTAAAAAAAATTATGAAGAAATAAAAGCACTCTTCAAAATTATGATTGTAAAACAGTAAATATATATTGTAGGCACACATTATATCAGAAACTAAGAAAATTAAGAAGTCTCGTATTAATTCAAAAACGATTTATTTATATGTTATATTTAAAACTCACAAACTACATCAAGAGCCAAAAATGGATCTCAATATAAATACTTTGTTGTGCCATCATGACATGTCCATATGAAATTGATTCGGTCCTTTGAGATCAAGATCTATCATTAATAAATGTTTAATCTAATGATAAGTTTACTTTGGTACCTTATTCACTTATTGAATCGGAATTTATTTTCTAAATGAGAGAGTTTTGTGATATTTGGTGGGCTTGAATGGAGCCACATGATGACAACAACCTCCCACATAATAATGTTAGTTGGTGACGGATGATGAATATAAAACTAAACCTTTTGATTGATGTTTGGTTAAAAAAACACACTCCCGGATCACGGGATATATGTGGATGGATTTATTATTTTTATTTCTTTTTTTAAACACTTATATTTTAATATTGGGGTTTTTTTGCTACCACCTTCTTAATTATAAATTTTGTTGCATCTAACTCTAAATTATTAATTTATAAATCTTAATCTATATTTTTTTTAGAATTGTCAATCAAGTCCTTCCATTATTATCTATTCAAAAACTCTTTTAACTTTATTTTTAATAATTAACAAAATATATTTACCATTTTTTGAAATAAAAGACAAATTTTAACATTAATAACAACATGACGAAGACAATTCATAATTATGAAATATTTATTTTTAAATTTATTTTTACATGATATAAGGGTGATAATAATATTCTGTCATTATTATAAAAATAAAGTTAACAAAATTTTGGAGGTAATATGATGGCACGACTTGATTGGTAATCCGGAGTAAGTTCGGGACTAAAATTTATAAATTCATAATTTAAGATTAGAGATAAAAAAAATTATAATTGAGGAACTGTTAAAAAATAACCCTTTGACCACTCAAGATTTGACTTTTTAATATAAAAATTGTGAAAGTAGAAAGCTTTACTTTAAATTTGGTGCAAAATTTTATTTGTTCATAATGAATGATTATCCATCAACCAAATAGAGTAATATAAATATTATGCATCAATAATGTATATATATTCATTGGAATAGCTAACACTATTATTCAAAATAGCATATACTGTGTCATATTAAACAAAAAGAGTTTAATCATGATAATAATCATAGACAACAAATTAATAAATAATCATAAAACCAGTCAAACAATATTAGTTGTTATAGAGCTTTATACACTCCATTCTCTCTTAAATATATACATCAGAAATTGAAGTAAAGATTTGATTGAAAGGTTTTAGTGCAACTATAAGAAAAAAAAAAGGACTCTTCGATTTAATTTTACTATCATAGTGCATCAAAATATGTAGAGGATGCATGGCAAACAAATGCATGAAGGAATATAAGAAATCTTATATTTCACCAAAACAAAGAAATCTTATACTGCATGCAACTAAGCCTGCATTGCATGGGTCGCATGACTGCAATTGCATGCATGAGAAGAAAAAATTGTGCAGTCTTCCTCCTACGGGCGTGGCGGCCGGATGACCCGGCACTGCTCGGAGATCTTGCGGCGGAGGTAGTAGGGATGGTGGGGGTGCTCCGGCGAGAGGAACCCCCACCGCCGGTGGTTCTTGGTGATCTTGAGGAGTCTGAGGAGGACAACCTCCGCCAGGTCGCCGTCCCTGGCAACGAAGCGAGCCACCTTGTCAATCCGCTCCCGCTCGTCCTGTGCCAGCCGCGGCCGCTCGTCCGCCGCCCGCCTCTGCTCTGCTACGTCTTGATCGGCACTTCTCATTCTCTCTCTCTCTCTCTCTCTCTCTCTCTCTCTCTCTCTCTCCAAGAACACAAAGCAGATGACAAGGATGGAGGGGCGTCGTGATTAAAGGGGTCGCGCTAACTAATAAATTAATTAAGGTGGATCTAGTTTTGTAATATTGCATGCACGTCGCCCTCTTCGCAAGGGCAAATTAAAAGACCCAGCTGTGCAGGAAGACGCGGTCAAATTTCATATATTTCTACTATTACGAGATATATATATATACTAGATAACTTATATGAGTTTGATCATAACTATATATATATATATATAGTAGATAACTTATATGAGTTTGATCATAACTATATATATATTTATATACTAGATAACTTATATGAGTTGGATCAAAATATATGAGTTTGATCATAACTATATCGATCCCCTTTTTGTTCCTTGTTCGCACGTGGAACTAAAGCAAGAAATCTTACTTGCGTTATATAATCGATTATTGATGTCTAATGCGTCCATCTGTCTGGAATAAACAAAAAAAAATGAATCCATAGAAAAACTAAAGATCCAAATTTGAGAAAGTGCTACGAGAGATATTAAAACCTTGACAATAATTTATTAAATTCTTTAATACTGAGTTTTACTATAATGTACGTGCTAATGAAAAGTTAAAGAGCATGATATCGTCCGAAAAATAATGTCTTGGCTTTTCTCAAGTTACCTGCCACCAAATGAATGAATTGTATCACCCGGGACCAGTCCGAATACTTAAGCCCAAGATTGTCAAGATTTCGATCTTTTATGATCTATCTTACGATCTTCCTATATTTAACCCTTTATCGATCCTACGATCTAAATCGTAGGATCTTTACGATCTTCATAAGATCTTTCACAAAATCAAACGATCCTTGTCCGATCGTCGATCTTGCAACCCTCCTCCGATCTTAGATAAGATCTCGATCTTAACAACCTTGCTTAAGCCATCAGAACCCAGAAACTTAAGCTGATAGGCAAGGATGAAACAAAGTAATAAATAGTATACAATAAAAGAAAATCGGTGACAATTAATCTTTTCACATTATCGATAATGTTATATTAAATTACCTGGACTCACTACATTACTTTATTCACTTTGTTTTAACTTTACAGGTAATTTACATTACATACAATACAAATTATTTATGAGGTGACAATCTGAATTGTCTATGAGAGCAATTCAGATTGCCACTTCACAAGCAATATGTTATAATTTTTTTTTCACCTTTGACCTTTAAAATTTTATTTAACTAAACGATAAAAATAGTCAAATAAATAATAATATAATATTTTATTAATTAGTATAATTATTATTAATCATTATAGTAATATTTTTATCAATAAATAGATTATTGTTATTATTTATCTTAATTTTAATATCAAAATTATTAATTAATTATAATTTTCTGTATATTATAAATAATATAAAATTAAATATTAATTATTTTTTTTAATATAATAATATTTTAACATAATTATTATTAATTTATTATTATTATTAGATAATTATATACTATTTATTTTATATATTTATTCTTTTGATGTATAAATTTTATGAATTTAAGTATATGCTTGTAATTCAAGTTTACATCATTTAAATTAAATTTATAAACTTAACTCTATTGTTTAAGAGTATTTTGGTAAAAGTTATATTTTATTCATTAATCTTTTTTATATAATGAATAAAATTATAAAGGTTGCTATGTATATGTATATTGTTTATGCATACTAAACAAAGCAATGTACATTGCTGGTAATTTAATTAGTAATAATTTTTGTGGAAGACAATATAGATTGATAGGTAATGTGGAAAGATAATATAGTGAACGCAACAAAAAAAGACAGCTGATGACGAAGAAGATATTAATGGTGGTTTGTAAAAACTACTGGATGTTAATAATACTAAGCAATACAAGAAAAAAAAAAGAGAGGACGTTAGCTTTCAGAATGGTCAACAGAGTGTAACAGGAACAAGCATAGCTTCAAATACTCGGTTCTTCTTAAAAGTGTTCTTTTTTCTTTTGTTCTATCATATTAATCTGTTCCTCATCTAACAAATTACTAAATCTTAACAAAGAAACCTCTTTTTTTTTCCAAGTTGTTGAGAAAATGATGGAAGACTACCCATCCAAATCGAAATCCCAAGAACCAAATAACGAAGACGAGAATAGGCTGCGTGAGTGACATCACCTATGCGGCTATCACATTTGCTGGCATTATCTGAAAAAACTTCGCTGTTTTCTGTCTCGTCCTTGAAAAGTTTACGATCAAAACATGTTGCAGAGAGACATCCCCAGTCCAAGTTAATGGGCAAGCATTTATATTGAAGTTCAAAGCTACGTCTCAACTTTGGAGATGAAATATCCAGACTTTGATGGTAAGTATCTTGAAGCATCATTTCACAGTTCTTGCTAAGTTGGGAACTGAAGATATTCCGCCATCCAAGTTCAGAATTTGATCCCCCCACATTTAAAGCAGCATGAGATGTTGGAAGAACATGATCAATCCCATAACAAACCAAACTGTTAGATGCAGAACAAAGACTTGGCTCCTCAACATTGTTTGCATTCAATAATGGCAAGGAGAACATACTGCCCTCTTCGAGTTTTCTGAGATGAGATAGATCCAAGCATTTTGCTTTACTGTATGGTATAAGTGATCGATCAGTGGAATGGCAGGAAGAATAGTAGTTGGGAATCAACTCTTCACACGATGTGCGGTGCACTTTGTTGGTTCCATCTTCAGTCTCCTCCGTTATCCATTTTGCCAAAGAGGTGGATATCCAGCTAGCACGTTGTTCTGGACTGTCTTTTCCATCTTCAGTGTCGTCTGGTATCCATTTTGCCAAAGAGGTGGTTATCCAGCTAGCACATTTTTCTGGACTGTCTTTTCCAACCAATTTCCAGTTACATGGATTATTGTCAAGCAAATCATCTTCAAGAGCATCTGGGAAAGCCTGAACCTCAGAACACGCAAGTTCAAACCTTTCATGTTCATCAGCTTCATTAAAATCATTGGAGAAAGGATACTTGCATAACTCTGCCCTTGTCGCACTTGCAGCAAAGTTGGCATATTTGGAATTATTGCACTGCATGATTGACACATCCTGAGGTAAATTAGTCAAGTGATATATGCCATCAGATACTCTGGTATCACGTTCAGGGAGATCTTCAAGTTCCTGTGGCATCAAATGCACATTTGGGTGTGAAAAAAGAAAAGATAAATAGCTGATGGCACAATTGAATTGCCCAAAATTGACAAAGTATATAATGAAGTATAATTGATTACAAACTTGTAAGTCAAAAGGACATACTCTGTTTGATTCTTTAACAATTCTCAGCCTTTTGACAACCTTAGAAATTATATCTGATCTGAGGAGAGACTTATTAGACTACTGATAAGAAACTCAAGAAAGAGGAAGTGAGATTATGATTATTTGTGCAACTGACCTATTGAGTGTCAGCTTATCTGTTTCCAGAGAATATGATTTTGATAATAAGGCTAGCAGTTTGCACCTCTTCTCTGAGAAAAGCCCGTTGCTCTCACATTTGAATGCTAGAGAAAAGAACAATGTTTGCTTTAGTTTTAACCAGGTTCCAAAACAAAGGTGTAATATGGAAATTTTCTAAGGTATCTTACTTCATGTGAATGCAAAGCCCACAACAATCTTTCAAATGGCCCAGTCAATGAGAATCATAGGTCTAATTGTAATTGACTCAGGATATAAAAAAAAATTATCATCCTTCGAAAATAGATTAGATGATAAGCCTATTACAATTAGTTGTACTTTAAATTGCAAGTACAGTTCAGGATAAAAGAAAATGTAATCCATTCAAGATCAATCAGACGATAAACAATTCTTGATGAGGTTTAAAATGTGTTTTTGGCCATTTATGAATCATTTGTTGACTATGCATCTCCAAACTTTACAGAAAAACTTAATTGACCCTTTTTTGAGAAAAGTAATATGCAGATGGAATGGATCCTTTCAAAAGGTGAACAAGTTGGAGTCGAGAGACCCGAGCGGATACCTAAAATAATAGGTGAACAATTTGTGATGCACCCTCTTCAAAGTCCGGCTAAATTAATGGTTTTTGTTTTATTCAGAAAAAAGATCAAATAAGGGATACATCAGGTTCGTGGGTACCAAGAGATTGTTTTACATAAAGGTTTGACAAATTGCTAGAGGCAAACAAGATTTTACCAATCAAGTCTAATGCTCACCAGCATTCCAAGAATCCTGAGAAGTTTGAAGGTGGGATCTCTGTGCAATGGGTATGATTGAAGTAGTGGAAAGATCTTTGTTCTTATTATATCCTGAATGGATCGGATACACCAACTCTGCAAGGGCACATAAAAAGGTGAATGTTGGTAGCCATGAAGAATTTAAACATCTTGAATAACTTGAATGATGCACTCCTTTAATATACACCATCTTGAGCAGCCTTGGAATCGATCAAGAATTTCCCAGAGACGGGTGTAATTGAAATAGGTAAGCTTAAGCTGATGTCAGAGTCCAATATGGTTGACTTGCATAACTCTGTAATAAACAAAAGCTATAGAATTTAGATCCTTACTCTTGTAATAGTAAAAATGAAACTCATCACTTAACAAGATGCAAATTGCAACAGAAAGCTGAAAAGATAGAAGAGTCTCCAAAACGTGATATTCACATAATAATCTGTTTACGAGCCTTACCTTTCTTTTCTTCATTCGGTTTCAATATCTTTGTATAGTTATCTTCCTTAGTAAGTTGGGAAGAATGGGGGTCATGATTGATTTTTTCCTGTAGCTCCCTGAAGTACTTGTATTCAGATGTCTTTCTATCATTAACTGCACATAGCATTGATTAGAAAATTTTCTAAGACCATGAATCTCATCACAATACCGCAAAGTAATGAAACATACTGTCAACTACACTATAAAGGTCTAACAAAAAATGGAAGAAAATGCTGAGCACTTGCTTAAATGGTCCCAGTCTGGAGACTCGTACTTGCATTTCATGCAAGGTATCAATTTTATGTCAGTACAATATCATTCTAATAAATCTAAAATCACCTTTTATAATATCAAAGTACCACATTCTTATAATTGCCAACACTCAAGTGTTAGCAAGAAAGTCTATATGATGAAAGAAGTCTACCAGCCACGAGTTTCTAGTGGCATATGAATTCACAACTGTCAATGCTTTATTTAATAGTTAATTCAGATTATGTCTTATTCATCTCAAGTACTTAGTATATCTTGTCACCAAAATATGATAGAAAAATATGTTCTACCAGAATGCAGCTCAGGTAATGTCACATGTTAGGCATCAGAATCTCATGCTCATTCTCAGTTTCATTTGCCAGTGATGTTCTAGTTTGAAAGAGAACTTGGACAATCGAAATCAAATCTGTTGCAAATGCTCAGAAAAATGTTGTGAATATGATTTTCAAGAACAAAATTAGTACAAGATAAAGTGCAGAATAAATTTCAACAACCTACAATTTAAAGGTTTTGATCTTCTTTTCTTATTTGGAGCATCTACTTTGCAATCATTTTCCTTGGTGCTAAGAGAATCTGCAAAATGAACCTTCTTCCTTTTGCTCATATCTGAAAATGAAACATTGTTTTGTTATCAACTTATTTAGGCTATGACAAAAATGATAGTAGTTTGTGAATCAACTATAGCCACAGCCTTCCATTACAAAAAACAAGTGCAATCCAAATAAGAGTTACTTTAACATTCAGAGGTTATATTCCCTAAAAAAAGAATTGACGCTGGCATAGAAGAGGTTCATCTCCTGCCCTTATTGCAAAGTGTATAAATGCAATAATATTGTGACACTCCAACCTCGTCATCGAGGAAACAAGGGTGTTACTGTCATATCAATTGTTCAATTCAAATTCATATCCATATTATGATTCAATCCTTCGAAAATAAACTAATTCTTTAATTCACCAAAAGTTTCGGCAACCTATGCACAAATTCGATAAGGCAACCTATACAACAATTATAGTAAGGGCCATGTCCATCACAGAAATCTTCAAGTATCAATCACATGAAGAGGTCTCCCAACTAAGGTCATATGCCCATAATAAGAGCTTACAAATCTCCAAATCGAAGTGTAAATCAAATGAGAACATAAGATTTCATATAAATGGAATTAAGGAGAATATCTAATGACAAGGAATAGAAACTAAACTAGATCACGCCACATTCCTCTCATTCTCTCATTTCCTATGTTTTCCCTTTACTTGCCTCATTAGAAGCATATAAGCAATTCAAATACATCATTCGGCATAGCTTTCCTCCTCATATAAAATAGAGGAGTAAGCATAAAGAGCTCAGTGAGAAAAACAATTCATGGAAGATGGCGACGATCGGGAAGCTGATCATGAACTGTACGAAATTCCAACGTTGTGGGACTTTTTGGAGCATAATGGCGGCGGTGGGGCTTGTGCTTGCAGCAGTATGGTTTATCATTTGGTGCTGCATTGACAGAAACTTTTGTGAACCACAACAAGAGCAAGAGCAAGCGGAAAGAAGCAAAGAAACAGATACCTATAATATTAGTAGGAGATAAAAAAACTTAGGTTCTAAACTTTTAGATATATCCACGTCATAGATATGGTTTTATATATTCTTATATGTTTTAAATGAATTTTTAATAAAAGGAGCAGGTGGCATTGCTACTTTGTTTTATACGTAGTGTGTGCACATCAAGGTTTATGCATAGTTCAATATCAATGCACGACATCATGCTGCCTATAATTTTGTGATCTATATATTTTAAAAAACCACGTGATAAAAATAATATGTAGCATGTCATTTTACTGTGTGAGTGCTCAATAAAATACGATAGTAAAATAAATTAAGTGGCAAATGTCAACTTATATATCTTGTTTAACATGTCATAATATCGATGATCAATTAATTACTAAATGAGTTGATTTGAGATTTTGTCTTCCTGAAGTTAATGTTTCTAATTGACTCGTTTATTTTTTTTGTTGGGCTCATGGCTCCGATACGGAACATGTAAGGAAATTAATTAACGTTTATATAAGAATTCTACTCCCGTTTCCTTCAATTTCTAGAATTAAACAAAAAGAGTTCTCTAAAATTTTGAGTGTTAATGTAACTGCTACAGTACATCAATAATTTCCCTTTCCACTTTATTTGTTTCTCTTTTTATACTATTAATTATTATAACATCAGCAATACACAAAGATATACTTTTCAGTTAACGACCTATTATGCTCACACATTAGTTTACAACCATAACTGAATAGTATCATCACTAGCATAAGTTCATAAGAAGTTCGTTTCTTTTCTAACCAGTTACATATAACCATCCATTTAGTTATCATCATCACACATTTTCAGCTGAACATATTATCAAATAACTTCAGTGCCTCGGTTAACATATAATCAAGATACACAAGAAAACAGAATAACACTCCAGACTCTAACGAAGAACGACAGCACAAGATCACGAACCACTAATAGAGCACGTAAAACTTCGGTTAAAATCCTTATAATTGGCTTACTCACCGGAGAAAGATCGGATAAAACGGAGGACGAATCGGCGCCTAGCGGTGAAATTTCTTGTCAACCTGAAACGCCAAATGCTCCGTCTACGACGCAGGACAATGGTTATGGATGGCTTCTCATCGACGAGTACTTGTCCTCCGACGTCGCCAACGATCACCGGAGTCGACGAATCGAAGCAACAAAGGTGGCAGCGGTTTGGAGTTTTTTTTTTTATTTTCCTTTTTCTGTTGTGCTGTGTCGTGTGAGGAAAGTGGGGAGTTGACGATGGTTATTTTCTCCCTCCTCTCTTTTATGATGTCACCATTGTTTTTTTATTACAAAGGAAGGTTTGTGATAAGATATAAGAAAAAAAAATTGTTGAAAATAAAGTTTTGTTGACTATATTACCTTTACACATTATATAGCAATCTACATTATTTTTCACAAAAATTACCACTAATTAAATTATCAGCAACGTGCATTGCCTTGTTTAGTACGCATAAGCAATGTGCATAGCAATCTTTATTATTTTATTCATTATATAAAATAAATTGATAAATAATATAAAACTTTTACCAAAATATCCTTAAATATATAGTAGAGTTAAGTTTATAAATATAATTTAAATTATGTGAACTTGAATTTCAAATATATGCCTAAACTCATAGAATTTATACATCAAATAAATAAATATATAAAATAAGTAGTATATAATTATCTAATAATAATAATAATAATAATAGTATATCAAACTAATTAATAATTAGTTGTTATTATTTATAATATACAAAAAATTATAATTAGTTGATATTAAAATTAATAGAAATAATAATAATCTATTTAACGATAAAAATATTACTATAGTGATTAATAATAATTATACTAATTAATAAAATATTATATTATTATTTATTTGACTATTTGTATTATTTAATTAAATAAAATTCTAAAGGTCAAATGTGAAAAAAAATTTATAGCAGATTGCTTGTGAAGTGGCAATCTGGATTGTCTCCTCTCTCACAGACAATCCAGATTACCCCTTCACAAGTAATCTGCATTGTCTGCAATATAGATTACCTGTAAAATTAAAACAAAGTGAACAAGGTAACGTAGTGGGCCCAAATAATTTAATATAACATTACCGGTAATGTGAAAAGATTACTTCTAAAGAAACGCCCCCTAAATGAAAATGGAACTCTAAACTTTTTTATATAATAAATTAGCGCTTTGTATTATGACCAACTTATTTCAAGATGGCATACGAGATCTAAAATCGTTAATTTGATCAAGATTTATTTTCGTCGCATTTGTCCAAATATCAGATTGATCGAGTGTTAGTAAATTTGAACATAGGTAGAGTTTTAAAAAAAATCACACATTGTCTCTCTGGCTAGGGAGAGAGATCATTGGCGCAGATGTGTGTGAGAGGAGAGAGACCCATGTACCGCAATCACATGATTGAAAGATTTTACAAATTGAATGACGATATAATTACAAAGTTTATGATCGTGAATACAAATGGTAAAGTTGAATAACCGTTTTAAAGTTCTAACATTTTACTCCACAAATAATAATAGTTGTTGTCCTTCTCTTGCATGTAATTTGAGAATGTTTCAGCTCTTGAGGTGGAGAATACATCGTTTGTTGGATGACAAAGAACAAGAAACAATAACCACCAACAAAGATCAAAGCAATGCACATAAGATGAGATAAGAGAAATTTTCAGGATGCAAGCTGCATGACAAAGAAAAAAAGCAAATAATAATAATTCCATTTCATGTTGAAGGATTGGTATGGTTGAAGTGAATAACATTACAAAGAAAAAAAGTCAATTTACAGCAAAAGAAGAGCTAAAGCAATATAATCTACAACATTATGGAATAAGCTGCAGTTTACCATTGCTACCATTAACAATATCATATTTATCCTCTTAGTTCAGGCATTTACCACCATGAACACCAACTCCAGCAAGAAAAGGAAGAAGGAATTTGTCCCGTTCTTCTGATGTATTCAGCTTGTTGAGCAGTTTTTGCAGCTTGCTTATTTCTTTTGGCTTCCGCTGCAGCACGCTTTTCCTCGGCTTTGTGCCTTGCAGCAGCTAACTGGTTCATTAACCTTTCATGTGCCCGAGACCTCATCCTTTCTACTTCAACCTTATATCATAGCATGAAAAAAAAAAGAGTAATTAGCTCTTCCAGTTAATCATGTGCCGATAGCATTAGACAACACTTCATCATTATCATCTAACCTTGTTTTACATTCGTCTAATATTTGTAGTCTAGGATTATCTAGATGTCAAATTATCTAAACAACAGACTCCAACAACTCTCTTCTTATTTATGCTGCAGGATAAATAGGTTTTTTATTATATCTTCATCATCCCTTTGTAGTGATAACTCATGGTACTAGTTTATTTGATGAAGGTTGTAGTGTTCTACTTTATTAGACTTGCAGCCTATATGAACTGTTATATTCTCATTTGTCGGAATTTTTAATGACTGGATGAATGCAGCTCTTAGTTTATTAGCTTGTTAGCTTATAGTTTCAGGTAATCTTTACGATAGTTTTACATCAATTTAATGACAAGTAGCTGTACAGAAATTACTCTTATCAGGCAAGTTGGTTTGATCAAGGAGCAGGATCTTCATTTCAGCTTTGGTTTTAGCATGCATTAGTTACCACATATACAAATATGAAATTACCTCAATCTTCTTCATCTCAGCTTCGGTTTTAGCATTCATATGATTTTCCCATGCTTGGATCTTGATCTCTTCCCGTCTAAACCTGAGAAACCAATTTTGTTTCATGATATAAATCTTGAAATAAACAAGGAAACTTCCCATCTCCCTCAAATATAACTAATAAAAAATGTTCTTGAGCAACTGAGTATTATTAGGCACACAACTAACCTAGCAAGATACTTGGCTTTCTCTGCCTCCTCCCAGGCTGCTGCTCGAGCCTCAATTACGCTTGTTGGGTTCTGGTTTTCCGATGAGGTCTTCACTGGAGTAGATGAATATGTTTCCTCCTCTTCCTTGCTTGCCCAAGCAGCTATATTCATCTTACCCAACTGTTGGCCTAGAACCATTATTTCTCTCCTTGTTTTTCGCTGTAGCTCTTTCTCAGACAACTCATTGTTTGAATTCTCGACATAATCAACGGCTTCAGTCTGTGGCAAAACTGGGGTTGTTCTGTAAGGAGTTGACGGTTGAGATGAAGTTGGGCTGCCCAATGGTGATGTTTCTCTTACAGGAGTTCCTGTCCGAGAAGGATCTTGACTTGCAATAGGAGTCATTTCTGTGCCCATATCTCGCATGGACACGGACTTAACTGTTGGTTCAGATGTGAGGAATGCCACAGGGTTATGAACAGATGTTAAATCATATCGACTATAATTGACTGCAACTGCAAATTAGCACAGGGAAAATGATCAAAAGCTAAAAAAATGTACACAAGATTATCATAATGCAAAATTTTCCTGGAAGTTTTTTGCATACCTTTGTAATATTATGTTGCTACAATGCACATATAAGGACATGTTAACCATGAAATAATTTTAATTCAATGGTAAAATCAGAGGTTACAAAGGCATTTACTTATGCAATGAGCCAATGAGGAAACTGCAAGGGAGATATTTACACAAGGAATATGAATGAGTACGAATAATAAACTCCGCGTCATATCAGCAAATCCTATAACCCTTCCCTTACTAAATCAATAGGAATTTTCTACCAAGTATAAGATTCAAATGCCTCTAATCATGTAATTCCATCCTCACTAAATCAACAGGAAATTTGTGGAGATCGTCTTCCTGTGATTCATTCAACTAAATCCCCACTCGCTCAAGTCTCGGTACACAATAGCTCAATGCAGCTATATGCACTGGTTCCCTTATGTGTTGTGTTTCCACACTTCATATAAAAAATCAGAGAATACAAAAGTCTTTGCAAAAGCTAAAAATAGTCTCCCTGGACATGGTTAATTTGATATGAAACTAACTTACATGTAAAAACAGTGTTAAATGATTCCACTATCATCATGTTCAGATTATGCACAACCATGTAAACATGATTAATGCCAATTTGTGACTCATCTCAAGCTGAGGAATGTTCTCTGGGAATGATACTTCTAAAAAGATACCATCAAAAAGCAAGAGGCCAACAAGCAAAAAAGCAGCTTTCAGATGATGAAAAGTTACTAGTAATTGAAGGTGAACAGACATGGGAGAGCAACTTCCATAGCCAAATCATGGTAGGCAAAATGAGATCAGACAAGGCACAGCACAAAGTACCAGCAGGATCAGCAACTGGATTCTCTGCAACAAGAGAAGGATTTGGTCCTGGATCCACCCAACTCGAAGTGCTCTTCAACCCACTAGCATCCTTCTTAGTTTGGTTCCCGTTCATTCTCTTTGTATCAGCTTCCTCCACCTCCAAAACGACCTTCGTCATCATCGTCGCCGTCGATGCCTGCCGGCCGCCATACCCGGCGAAGCCTCCCTTCTTAACTTGCCCCGCATTTCCTCTGCCCACGCCTCGGTTGGATGTCGGGCTGGCAATCCATTTCTGCGCGTCGTCCCACTTCGACGGCAATGGCCTCGAGAACGGCGGCACGACCGCGGCCGGTGACCGATACGGCAGCGGCGGCGCCCGCTCCGATTTCTGAAACTCGAACCCCGATGAGCCGCTCTCTGAATCAAATGAGTCGTCGTCCTGCAACCGGACGATGGATTCGCCCATTGGGTATTCCATCGATCTGCGGCCGCCGCTGCCCGACATCTCAGTCGAGATGGAGCACTCTACATCTTTGCAGCTATCCGCAGCGCTAGCGCCTGCAAAGATTTCAACCCACGTATCTCAGTCTTCGAATCTAAGCATAAAGAACAATTTTTTAGGCCAAAATCACCAAAAAAGAAGAGATCTTTACGCCTGTCCTCGAACTCCAACGGCTCAGATCGCAGCGACGACTTGGCTTCGAGCTCCTCCTCTTCTTTCCGCTTCCTCTCCACTCCCAACAGCATCGCCCGCAGTTTCCCGGGAGAGAACCCACCGCCAGAGCTCTGAGAAAGTCAGTCAAAAAGGAGTCAGCTTTGAGCTAAAAGAACAGACTGAAGCCGTGCTGAAACCACACCAAAAAGGCTCGCAAGATGCGATTGTTATCATCGTCAACACCATATCTGGTCATGTCAAGCTTCAAATCGTTGCAGAGGAAAGGCAAATGGATCGGCGCGCAAGCGGACGAAGAGATTTGCAGCGAAAACGAAGCAATGGGGACCCCAATGGGACAACTTTGATTGTGGGGGAATCCAAGAGATGATTAGTCCTGTGAGCTCAGAGAGGAGGAGAGGCAGCAAAAGAAGGAAAAAAAATTACCTGTTGGGAGAATGGCTTATGGATCCGCTCATACTCCATTTGGAGCTGGTTTTAGTACAAAGAGCAAGAGATTGGTGTTAGGAGGAGTTGAGTTGAAGGCTCTGTCAGATATATAGAAGGGAGAGAGAGAGAGAGAGAGAGAGAGAGAGAGAGAGAGAGAGAGACTGTTTATTCTGGTAATGTGCAGGGATGAGGTGTCTGTAGCTATGTGCATGTGTGACATGAAAGAATGGATTTTGTTGAGAGAGAGATTGGAGTTTGTACAGAGTGCAGAGAAAAGCCTACGCAGGTGTGCTTAACTTTGCGGTCATAGTCCTGATTTGTATTCGCAAGTGAGCCTGAATTTTTTTGTAGTTTAGCAAATTTAGCAGGCTAAATTACTTTGTTTTCAATAGTTCTTGTCATTGACAGAGTAAAGCAAATTGCTAGTTTTTTTTTTTTTTTACCACGAGCAAAGAAGTGGAAGGAGCTGTTTTTTACTGCAGAAGTTACTAAGCACATTACTGCTGTCTTTAGTTTACTGAAACTTACACTGCCAGTACTCAGTAGCTCATATGCTTCTTGTAAAATGCAGTGATGTTGCATTACAGAGTTGATGATTAAGATGTTTGAACAAACATCTAATTTGTCATAAATCTTTTGACCAAGAAAAGAACAAGTTAGATATAAACTTGCTTTGAAAATTCGTACTTTAACGTGTGATTCTTTGAAGTAAACTGTATCCATTCAGTTTTGTGTTCATGCATAACAAATAAGATCTGATAAAATGGCAATGGTGTATCAATGAAAACCATATCTAAAACAGAGCAAAATGACTATTACGCTGTTGACTGAGAGGATTAAATTTGCTGAATGCATGCATGCATGCAAAGGGGTTCAGGAATTGGGGGCCTGCATTGAATTGAAAGCTCTTTTGGTTGGAGACTCATGAGAGAGGACGTATCAACCTGATGATGATAAGACCACTCACCAAACACAGTGCCCCAATTATGTCACATTCTTTCTGCAGAATAATCTTTCAGGTGATCTGAAATTTCAATCTTCACTTACCTAAACAAATTCACAACTCTCTCCTTCTGAACACTTATTTTGCAGAAGAAAAGAAAACTAAGAAATGCAGCAGTAGTTTGGTCCAAGTTTGCTGATCATACAAAGTGCATGAACTCTTTTCTTTGTACATGCATTCAGCAAGTTATCAGAAAAAGATAGGTGCAGACAATGTGCACATCAGAATGAAAAAAAAATGCAGTTTGCCTTCCATGAATGGACCATGTTGATGGATTAGTTTCATTCAAATTATTTGCAAAGTTTCAAAGTCCATTATCTTTCATTTCTGCCCATACCAAGTGTTCACAAGATTTGACCAGGGGGTCTGATCAGGAAGTAGTACTTGAGGGGGGACCTTTGTTTTATTCTTTTGGTGATTGTTGTTCCAGAAATTCTAAATATGATATTGATTCAGATGAGGCAATTGAATGAGGAATTGAATAAAAATAATGAAAAATAATAAATAAATTACTCATTATGATAAGTGGATCCATCTCTCTCCCTGTAAATTAAACATATATATAGTCCATACCAAGCTCACAATTAATAGGCATCATATAAAATATTCGAATAGTTGAACAGATCATGCACTGGGCTGACAATAAGTTAGGTCGTTCGTGAGTGACTCGTGGGTTGACCTATTTTGGATCTTACTCGGCTCACCTTTCTAGATAAATAAGTTAGACTCAAAATTAAAATTTGACATTTTTATTTAAACAGGATTAGCTCGTCTATATTAGGCCTAACATGTTAACTTATAAGACCAATTTATATAATTAATATATATTATAAAACTTAAAAGTGTTTAGCATACGAGCCAAATTTATTAATAATTTTGATTCAAAAAAATCAAATGTATTATCGAAAGAGATATAATAAGTCATTTTTATTCAAAATTATTATTAATTTTAGTGTGTTAATATGCAAATGCTAAAGTGCACAATATTTTTTTCTAATATTATAAATATAAGTTAAAATATAATTTAATATATATTTATTAATTAATAAATATGACTTAATAAGTTATTAAGTTAGTTCAGACTTTTCGAATTTAATAAATAAATCAGGTCAAACTTAATCTTTAAACTTATTATAGGTCTTTGACATAGTTCATTTATTAAACTTTTTAAATAGGTCTGACATATTTAAGTGTTGACCTATCTCGATTCGACTCGTGTCTACTCCTAACCGGAAGGAAGCAGGTGAACAGGCAAAAGGCTCATGCCTTCGTTCATTAAGGTGAACAAAATATACATTAATTATGAATTAAATTCTAGTACTATTTTTGTGCTCAAAGATGATGCTCCAAAGAGAAAGCCAACCATTCATTTTGATAAGTTAATTAAATATATACAATAAAGTTCTGCATCCATCAATAAGACAAACAACTGGGATTAGTGGAAATTGCAAGATAATTATGACTGTGGAGCAGAGTGTTTCAGTAAGTGCCAAGGTCACATTGAATCAAACAAAGACAGGAGAAAAGGTTTGGAAAAAGAAAGAAGACAAAGGTTACATGCTTTGTCCCCAGTTGCAAATATGGTATCAGATTGGTAGTAACAGGACAAATATTTGCAAAGTTAATGAAGTTTTATAATATGCTGCAAATTGATAAATAGATAGAGAATATTTCCAAGCATGTGGTGTCAATTTAATACTTTGGACTATTGGCATAAATGGACCTTTTTGTCTCAAAGGCCTCATAGTTCATAAACGACCACTAAGGTTTCATTTTTAGTTATTTTTCTTCTTTCCTCCTTGTACTGTCATAAAGTATTGTTTTAGTATATCTATATATATCTATAAATATAATATATATAAAATTTAATGTACTTATTAAATGCTTAATAAAAATATTGAGCATATTTTATCTCATGAAATTATATATTTTATCTCATAAAGTATTGTCATAAAGTATTGTTTTTGTTATTCATGAAATTATATATTTTATCTCACTGTTTCATTTAGTAAAACAAATATTAGATAAAATATTTGGTCTATGTGCCAATTTGGAGGCAATGCCCCCTCTCATTATTAGAATTGGACTATACCAATCAATTGGACCGATTCAATTATGAATTAACATCCAATCTAATTTAGTTCGATTTGATCCTTAAATTAAAATATTTTTAAATCATCACAAATCGAATTGAATCAGTCAAAATTTGATTAAAAAAATTGATTTTTTTTGTAAAATCAAATTAAGATGAAAATATTGGTGAAAATGAAATAAAAAATTGGAAAGGAGGAAATAATTAAATAAGAATAATATGCAATAACAAAAATAGAAAGAGGAAATAAATATGAAAGGAGAATTAATAGAGAGAATAAATTAAAATATAAAAAGAAAGGAGGTGAAGAAGAAATGAAAAGAAAAAAAGGAAAGAGATGAATAAACTAATTTATAGTAATTAATAAGAAAGTACGAATGATTTAAACAAAATAAATTAATATATCGTCATCACATTATATAAATAAATAATTTAAAATTAATACTAATTTATCAATCATCAAGATTCTTTATTTTGATCAATAAGTTTGAATGATGTTATAATTTTGTTCCACTGCATAAATTACGATAGGAAAAAACTAGCATATACAAGCCACATCTCATTAAAACATCCAAAATTTAAAAATATAAACTCGATACATTTTTTTTTAAAAAAATGCACAACTTTTTTTTATATCCTTTTTTTAAGAAAAATAGAATCCATAACATCTTAACTGACACTAATAAAAATAAGACAATACTATGCAAACCTTTTTATGATACAAGTTACAACAACACAAAGCAATTCTTTAGTCACCGGAAAAAAGAAACAACACAAGCAACTTGTCAATTCTGCAGGCTGCCCATCCACGCCGGCGGCACCATTCCGGTCTGCTCATGCACCGTCTTGAACAGCGGCGGCAGCATGCTGTATATTCCGGCCACTTCCTTCATGGCTCCCCCTGCCCCGGTTCCGCTCGTCTCGCCGGCGCCGCCGCCGTTGGTCCAGACGCTGATCTTCGGCTGCAGGCCACGGACGGCGTCGGCGTTGATCCTTGCAATGTCCTGGTACATGCCGCCGTTTATCATCAGGTAGTCACGCAGGGCGGCGTAGTTCCCGTCGAGGGCCTGCAACAGTGAGCGGAGGTACACGCTCTGGGCCTCAGCCAGCGCGGCGAGACCCGCGGCCTCCTTCCGTTTGGCGTAGAGCTCCGCCTCCGACTCCATCTCCCGGGCAAAGCGCGCGGCCTCGGCCAACGCCTTGCGACCCTCCGCCGCCTTCTCTTGCTCGTAGAGCACGGCTTCCGCCGCCTTCTGCTTCATGTACAGCTCCCGGTTCGCTTCCTGTACCTTGATTTCGTAGTCGACAATGGCCTTGCTGAGCAGCTCGGCCTTGAGCTTCTCGGTCTCCCTGAGGGCGTTCTTGCGCTCCACCTCCATCTGCAGCTCGGCCTCCCTCATGGCCACGGCCTTGGAGGCCTCCACCTCAGCCACCATGGCCTGCCGCTGCCACTCCGCCTTCTTCGTGGCGAGGTCGGAGTTGGCCTCGGCGACCTCGGCCTCCCTCTTGTTCTCAAACAGCCGGACCTCCGTCTTCACCTTGACCTCCGCTTTCCTCCCTTCCCCTTCCCTCTGCGCCGAGTAGATCTTGGTCTCGGCGTCGACCTTGGCGGCGTTCTGCCTGGTCCGACCGTCCCTCTCCTTGGCACCGGTTTCACCCTTCATCATGGCCTCGGCGACGTCGACCTTGGCCTGGTTGGCGGCCTCCTGCTGCGTCTTCTGGCCGAGGTAGGAGAAGTACTCGGAGCCCTTGACGTCGACGAGCTGCTTG
>LTAE01000127.1:91713-114478 GCA_001647135.1 Pontederia paniculata | reverse complement strand
CTTTGGTCGACCGTTTATGCTTCTGCTCCTCTTCACATGTCTTCTCCCTCTAATGCTGATCGACCGCTTCATATACTTAGGATGCCCACTGCACACATGTAGTTCTTCTGATATATATTACGTGTGCAATGGTCGTCCATTCCTTCAACTCAGGTCGACCACTACTCTGAACTTGAATATATCATGTTACAGAAATCAGCTCAACAAGTTCATAAGTACAGGCTGAGTTCACTTACAAATTTGTGATCATTCAAAACACTCTCGGGATTCTAGATTCAACAAAAATTTTGCATATATTCATCACAACTTGTGACAGACTTGTCACGATCGTGACTAGGATTTCACGGCCCGTGACATAACCCATCAATATTGTGACTGAAGGTATTGTGTTTTTTGAATTTTGTTACGATCGTGATTTATTGTTCACGATCGTGATCGAAGGGATTATTTCTATCAAAGCCCCGTGATATCTTGATCATGGACACGACCGAAGGAGCGTCTCCTACTCCCGACTTCACATCTCGTGACATGATGCATCACGACATTCATACGGCTAGGTCACGATCGTGACTTGGTTCGTCACGGTCATAACCGAAGGCGTCTCATACGAATTCGCATGTCACCGTTGTGATCGAAGATTTGCAGTCTATTTGTATCCCTATTTCTTCCTATTCTTTTTTTCTTCTTTTGCTGCAGAGGTTTCATATCATGGGAAATCAAACAATAGTTGTATCTACGGATTATACTAGCAAAGACATTATCATATCAATCATGTACTCTTATCCTACATTGTCTTCAATTAAATGTAATCATACTTTATGCTAAACAGAGATTCTAGGGCATGAACATCATCATATACTCATCATCCATAAATTTGAAGAAACCTATCATGCAATTAATCTATTAAGAAAAGTCCATTTAGAAGGATCCGCTTGTGTACATACCTAGCCTGTAGGATTTTCTCCTCTTGTGTTCTTCGTGTTCCAGCTCCTCATCTTCAATTCCTTTGATTCCTGTGTAGTTGTTCTCCTTCACAATCTCTTAAGGATTTGGTATAGAGGGATAAAGAAGAAAACTTGGGGAGAGAATAAAATCTTGATCATTACCTATGTTCTTGACGTAGAAGAAAAAGAGAAGGAGAGAAAGAGAGAAAGGGTCTAACAACTTGGGCTTCGAGAAAATAATCAAAATGAATTTTCCTTGGCTTTAGAAATCGATCTATAGGAATTCCTTGAGCGCTTTTTCTAAGGTTTAACCAAATAGGACTCTATTATCTAATCCAACTCAAAATTTAACTAATAAATAAATATTAATTTATTAAATTTATGGTTTAATAAAAATTTGAGTATTACAATAGATGACTGAAATTAATTATTCTATATTAATAATTATGATTAAGGGATCGACGTGATGAAGCAATATCTCCAAAGTGATTTCGAGGTGACTTCTTACTCCATCCTCATCCTCACGACCTTGAACGACGATTCCCTATGGCTGTACACGCCATGTGGTGTCGAGGTGACCTCTTACTCCATCCTCACCCCCACGGCCTCGAACGATGACTCCCTTTGGGGATTCTAGAATATCAGTATTTTTTGTCGCCTCTATTAAATGAATTGATGCTCTATGAGAGATAAAATCATATTTATTTCAATAATGAGTCAAATAATATGATAGACTAGTCATGATCAAGGGCATCTTTAATTGGTTTTCCATTTCTATTCTTAATAAATAAAGATGGAAATATTTGTTTTTTATATTTTAAAAATGTAATGGCTACAGAAAACAAATAGAAAAAATTATTTGAAATATTTTTATAAATTGAGAAAACGAAAATTTTAAAATGTGATTGATAATTGACGATATTATAACCCTTACAAGTTAAAAATAGAAACTCTTTACCAAAAAAAAAAAAGAAAATAGAAACTCTTTCCTCGCTTGCATACACAACCCAGCACGCTGTGGAGCTGCCCGCGTACTTGCTTGCGTGCATGGGCCAAACTAACGGGCCTTTCCTCGTTGAAACGTGCTGTGCTGAAAACTAGGCCCAAAATCTTGACAATGGGAAATGAAAATAGTAAACCAATTAAAATACTATTTTATAGAAATAAGATAAAAAGCGATACGAAAAAAATTTAAAGCATATTTTTACCTATATACATATATGATAAAAGAATTACGTGAAATTCCTCTCTCTCTCTCTCTCTCTCTCTCTCTTCTCTGTATTTTGATATTTGCAACGGAGAAAAGAGTGATACTTGCGAAGTCAGAGTCTCCAAGAGTAAATTTGTCATGTACGAACGTTACTGTCCATCTAAAAACACTGATATCATATGGGCATGACTTCTATTGATCTTGGGAAGTTGATACGTGTAGGTGGCCCAGACAATTTCCTACCAAACATGGACCATGACTCACAAACAATCCTCCATTACATAAAAGAGTCTGTTATATCTCAATCCCAGAAGCTCTATTCTACAGAAAAGAGGAGGACACAGAAGTTATCAACAAACAGAGAAGCATTAAATGAGAAAGAGATAGAAGAAGAGCAACAACAGCAACAGCAGAAACAACATCAACAACAGAGAACCAAGGTTTTTAAATGATTTTGTCATGTAAAAGAAAATAAGAAAACAAATCGGTATAAAAGGGAGAGAAGATGTATTTGAGGACTTATCTGAATTTTTGAGGAATAAACTCGGCAGAGTGAGGAGTCGGCAGGAGCTCGAAGTCCTCGCGTTCTTCTTTCCACCTTCTTGTTCTTCCTTCCTTCTTTCCTTCCTTCTTCATTCTTCTACCAGAACGTCGGAGCTTTACATCTTGGATCTCGAACGCCGCCGTGTCGACCAGATTCCTTGACGCCAGATTCCTCGACCAGGACCGTTCCGGAGAAGAGCTCCACCGCCGGCAACACCGCTCAAACCCTAAACCCTGCACAAGAAAACGGAGAAGTGAGAATGAAGTGAGAGAAAATAAGAGGACGGCTTTTATAATTCTGACGGACGGATTCTACGAGGCGACATCAAAGGAAAAGACGCGTGGGCTGTCGGAAGATTGGGCCTCAGTGACTGGGAACAGTAATATTTTTCATTTATCAGCTGAAAAAATTGGGAAATATACAGAACGAGTGTAATAGAGTCACATAGTGACAAAATATCTAGAAAACAAATTGAAAAATAGATTCAATATTTTATTATTACCGTAATCGATCAGGATGCATATAAGGATAATGGAGATGCATATGCATGCACCTGTACACAACACAAAACAAATACCAAGTATATAACTACTAATATATGGTTCACGTGTACTTCAAGAGTTTGAACATTAATCGAGTGCATAAATAATGCACGACATGGTAATTAATGAGATCATAGCAATGTCTAGGGAAGGCATCGGGATTGTCATACATAACTAAGAACTATACTTTCATATATTTACATTCATTCTTCAAAAGCTTCACTTATCAATCAAAGTTCATCAACTTTCCTTTTCTTATTACCTTTTTTAAGTGTCAGTTGTTAGTATTGCCAACCTTTTCTTTTTATCCCTGCTTCTTAATTAATTTAGTGAAGTTGATAAAATTGTAGGCTCATTTTTGTTTTCTTATTTATGAAGATGGTTATTTTTTATCGAGGTCTAATATTCACGACGTTTAGAATTACTGTCATCTAACTAATTTGATATTCGAATAAACTTAGTGAAAGTAAATCAGGTATTTAAAATTCGAATTTGAGGCTATTAATTTTTTTTCTTCTTATAATATAATCTCACTAATTAATTATGTTGATCATCATTATAAGGACGATTATATATCACAAGCATTTATGTTGTGGTTAGAACTTACAAGTATATATGATCAAAAGTAGTCCACAAAACCTATGAGCTTGGCGCATGGCATGACGTCCACATTAATGGCGCCCCCTTAGCATGCACCACAAGAAATTAGATAGATTCCATGTCCGAGAGGGTGGTGAATGCATCGCTCTACTCCTCGAGATCCAAATCAATCCAACTGCTGATCCCAATATCCCTTGTCCCCACATACTAAGAATACCATTGGCCAATAATACAAACTATGTGTGTGCGAGGGAGAGAGAAAGAGAGGACAGAGAAAGTTCAAGTTGATATCCATGGCAACAAAATGCATGAAACGTGTGGATACGACGGCTCTTGGGAAGTTGCCTCCCCACCTTAACGTCCCATGTTAATTGACCCCTCGCCAATCCCATGGCAAGTCCATGCAGGGGGGACGCGGCCGATCCGAAGAGGTCAAGGCCGAGAGCGTCGCATTGGCTCTTCAATGTCACCTTTGGCCACCTTTTTGGTGCCCTCATTGGCCTCGGGCGCACGTATGAAAACAAAAACCCCCCGGCCGCCACTTCTCACCACCCCTCGTATATTTTCGTCTCCCATGGTTTAACCAATTACAACCACTTAACTAAGCTTTTTAACAATGTACATTATAATAATAGATATCTGCCACTTGTTTAACTATTGAATTTGGACAACTTGGTTGAAGAATCTTCGTTATATTTAACTTCATGTTTAAAATATGGCTTTGACGAGTCAGACGCTTGTTACTATTAATTAATACAAGTTATGTATATAATAAATGGTTGGTTTAATGAGAAAATAGTTGAATTAAGAGAATAGAGTCAAATTTGAATTTTTGAAAAAACTAATTTCTAACGCTCTATATAAAAGAATCTACCTAATTAAGCTTGTTTACTGATAATTAAATGAGTTACATTTAAAAAAAATGGTGATTATTAATCATCCACTTAAGTAGTCCATTTCATAAGATATATTCTCGGCATTTTGTTTATTTAATTCAGATAATTAATTGGTGGTGAGAAGATTGTCCTCTTGCTGGACCAACCTAAGTGTGCTCGAGTTTGACTGTGTGTGAGGTCAAGAGAGGAAAGCAATTGAGGCCAAAGAAACGCAAAAGCTAATTAAGCCACATGATGTGTTCCATTTTGACACGAAAAAATAGTGCAAATGTTTATGATACTGACAGTGCATTAGATGTCTTGCATTGAGAACAATGAAATTAATGGAATTAGTTTTATTTGTTTGCTGGAAAAAAAGGTCTTGATGGTGATACAAGGACAGCTATTTTCTTTAGAAAGAAATACCATTGAAGTGAATGCAGTTTTGATGACTTCATCAAATATGGATGTTATCTGGATTTGGACTAGTGGAACAATTATTTTTATATTTACAATTTATTTCTCTTTTGGAGGATACTTGGCACTTTTGCATTGATATAAGAAAAGAAAGTTGCAAGGAAAGAAAAGATATGTGGTAGCTGTACACAATGGAAGATATTTGTGAGCTTGGTTAACTTAGGCTTAAGATTTTTTTAAGCGAGACATGCAATTAAGCTAGACCTTGGATCACTAGCAAATATAATATTATGTGCCAAATTTTGGTATATACCAACACCATTAGCTGGAAAAGACCTCTTGTTCCTGTTTACCTTGCCTTTGCAAGTTAAAACATTTCTATCATAAAAGTCTCCTTTCCAGCAAGTAAATCATATCATGGATCAAATCTTCATAAAAAAAAATGTTTCTTACTTAGATAACATCATATTATTTAATATTTTAATAATTAAATATTAAATACATAATAGATATTAAATTTTCTCTTTTTTAATTTTTTTATTCCTAATAGATTTAATATTCGACGGCAAAAAAGTTAAATATGATATCTTTATTGAACTCTTTTAATAAATAAATAACTTTTTATAATAAATTGATCTACCTATTATGAACTGCATGCACTACATTTTTAATGTGGTACTATAATCATACATATAGCCTACCTCCAGAAAATAAATCTTTAGTTTAACATATAAAATTTTGTAATTCTGGAGCTAAATTGAAAATACGTATTCAACTCCAATGCTCCATGGTTCCATGAATATACTAACATTTGAGTAATTAATGCATGATAGGTTTCAGGGGGTTTTAATATTTAATTAGATTAGATAAAGTCAATGGTCGAGCGAGTCTAAAATATGACATTTACAATTGTGTCATTCCGCCAAAATCTCCTTTGATGGTACGAACATGTCACTAGATGCATAACCTGAAGAGTGAAGACTCATTAAGTGATGACATTAGTATATGTTAATCTTCACTATTTTTTGGGCTATTGACATATATAAAAAAACTCATATGTATAGTTAAATAAATTCACGCGAAAGTATCGAATTTTGATGAGAAATATTCTCTCTTGACTTATATTGTAGACTACTGTGATAAAAAAACTGAAGCAATAAAAAAAGGAAGGGAGAGATAAATTTACAGGCGGATGTACGAAAGTTAATTAAGACGAAAATTGTTGATATAATGTAATTAATCGGATTATATAAATATTTTATTTATTAATTGGTATGTAACCATGTAATAAATAGCCAAGTCATCTCTCATCCATTTTCCTTATTTGAAAGGAAATTAGTGGTCTGATTGCTCCATGCACTTTGAATAACTGCATGAGAGAAAAGAAAAATAAAGTATGAATGTTGAACGTAATGTGCTCATCGCATCATAATATCATATTATTGTGGCAGCTTTATAACGTGTTGAACGAAAACAATAATAGTTAAAATTTTCTTATTTCTTGATAATTAGTTTTTACTTTCTTACAATATATCATTGGTCAACAGATTGAAACTTATGGCATGTTTTCTCTTCCTTTTCATCCGGAAAACATAAGCGATGAACGTGGAGATCCACTTTTAATGCTTTTCAGTTATTTATTTACAAATACTATTAACATTTACAGTTGATTGTGCATTTATCATCCAAACTAAGAAGTGCTTTCTAAGTGCATTAATTTCATATATAAAAATTATTATTATTTTATTAAATTAATTTTATAGGATTATTAGTAATTTTTTCATATTGATGTTAGCATATTTAGTTTAATTTGATATCAAAATAAAAGATCATAACTTCAAATTTTATAAAATTCTTATTAAATAATTTTCTTACTTTCTTATATGAAGATTGACCTATTGAAAAAGTGATTTACGTGATGAAAAATAAATAGTCGGTCAGTGTTGCACATTCCTATCTATATAATAGGGCTAGTATGAATTGGTTTTCAATTAGACGTGTTTTAATTATATTACTGACAACGTTGTCATATTTATCTTTGCATTTTACTATTAATATATATTTCTCACATATATAATTCAGGTTTCAAAGATTTTTCTAACGTCGATGAAGATATCTCAGATTTAACTTTCACTCCACACTTTTTATCTATGTGATTTTATTTTTCGAAAAGGTGAATTAATTCGTTGTAAATTATCTGCTGGATTTTTAAACCAAGGCGCCATTGGTTAATTAGGAGGAAAGCAAGAGTGATAAAAGAGATAAAATTAAATTTAAATGTAAATTAACAACCCTCCAAGTTTTTGAGCAGGAACATTTTTCCTTTTCGCCAAAACAATTATTAGCTAAAGTTACCAATGGGTTTATACATGGTAAAAAATATAAATATAAAATTATATTTTTTTACTGATTTAATTTCTATGATTATTAGTATTTTTTAATATTGCTATTAGCATATTTATTTTATTTGATATTAAAATAAAAAAACATAACTTCAAATTTTATAAAATTCTATTAAATATTATTTTTTTTTACTTTCTTATTCATGTGATAACAATTAGATTAGACCTACTTTATCAGTTGTTCACGCATGATACAAAAATAATTTTCTTATTGATTTTATTTTTAAAAATTTTAAAATTACATCAGAACAAAATAATTATCTTTCACAGGTAAAAAGGATATTAAAAATATAATATATAACAATATTTTTCTTATGAATTTAGAATTTGATAATTATTAATAGGAACGTCTAATTTAACCTAACTTACATGGCGTCATGTCACAATAAAGCATGACCGGACCAAAATATAAAAAAAAAACTGCGACAGTAAGAACCAAGTGGACTTAATTAAATAAAAATGTGATTTCCTCTTTAAGTTATCATCCCAAGTTGCCTTCACGAGTGTGCACTTAATGTGCTAATGTTAGATGGATAAATACGAAATGAAACTGTCTTAAAGTATACCATTTGGCAGCCCATCGAAATAAAGCAGTAGTTTCCGTTTACTGCAATTTCCCAAAAAGGAATGTTATACAATGTATTGTTTTGGACGGATAATGATTGGACATTTTATTTTACAAAACGTAAAAAACGATTAAAAATAAAAGAATATATGAGTCTCACTACTAAAATTCGAATTAAAAATTTTTTAGTACCCAAATCGAGAATGAGTCATGCTCCATACTTCTCAATAATTAGATATTTTAAAATTATAAATATATTTTTTTTCATCTACAACTCTTAAAATATAATATAAAATATTATCAAATAATCCAGATTAAAATATTAATAATCCAATACATCAACATATGATCCAGTGAATTGGTCTACTATTATTTTTGAAAAAATGATTTAATCTTAAATTTAAAATGGTGTCATACTTTTTTTATGCACCGAAAATTTAATATTATATTATAAGAATAATAATTAATATAATAATATTAAATAATATCTTTATTAAAAGATTTTTTATTTATTGCCTTACTTTTTACCGAAAGGGAAAAAAATAGGTCTCGGCCCCCTCCTTTATCGAGCGATACTCACTTTTCAACTAGGTGGGCGTGGGGTGGGGGATTGGAGGTTGTGGTGGGAGGAGGTTGAGAGAGGTTTGTCACCGAATAAACGTATATTTATAATTTATAATTCATATATTAATAATCAATTTTTTCCAGTAAAATGTTTATTAATATAATAAAGTCAAGCTTCTATTATTTATAATTAACTTTTTTTAGTATTGCGCTAAATAGATGAAAAAATATAAATAATATAAAAAATAAAATTTATGAGTTTTATTCATAATTAAATTATATTTTTGAATGACGATTAGAATACTCTCGTATTGCACGAAAAAAAAATATCGAAACAAATGAAAGATGAAAAAATAAATAGAGAAAAATGAATAGCGAAGTATCTGTCCACAAGCTATTCTCGTTAATACCCCTTTATGGACCACTTTTATTCTCCATTTAAGTAAAATAATAAATATAAATAGTTATCTTTGCGTTTTTTTTCTCATTTTGTTTTACACATAACTAACACTAATCGGTCCGTTATCGCGTATTAATTATGTGATAAAATTCGAAGCAGCTTGTTTTTGTTTTATTTTTTGACTTGGTGCGAGAACTTTTTTATTCAAGTTATTTTCACTAACACTTTTAAACTATAATTTTTTTCACGAATAATCTTAAATAATAATTTTATCAATTTTAGTATCTAAATTATTTTTATTTTAACGTTTTAATTATATATTAATTTTTATTAAAATTAAAATTTCAACTATATTAAATGATATAAAATATTTTTTTATCTTTTATTATTTATTAATTTAAAATATTTGTGCCATTTTGCTAATCTTTTATTAGATTAACAAAATAAGTAATAAAAAATATTATAAAGTTTTATATATAGGTATAAATGTTATTTAATAAATATAAAAGTTAATTTTATAAAAAATAATAAAATTAAACGTTACAATTAAAATGTTAAAATAAGAATAATTTGAAGGTTAAAATTAATAAAATTATAGTTTATTAGCCGAGATTGTTGGGCCATGAGTCTCAACCTTCAATCCGACGGTAACTGCGTGCGCCCGTCGTTTGTTGGGTTCACACAAGTACACAACCCACAACTGTGAAAGCTCTTATCTTTTTACGGTTTTACCCTTTTAACTTTTACCATTTTTTTTTTCGATTACAAAAGAGAGGCATATCATCTAATACATTCAAAGAAAATACTCAAAATAAGGAGCACATAAGTCTCACGTGAAATTCGAATTGAATATCTCTCGGCGCTCAAGTCGAGGGGTGGCCATTGTTCCCAACTTTTACCACCTTCAAGTCGCTTCCAAACCACATCCTTCCGAAACCGCTTTCACGTTTTACCTCTTTCCTGACGACATCATCCTCTCTCTCTCTCTCTCTCTCTCTCATCATATCTTTCTTCTGCAACCATTGCTTCTAGTATATATATATGGCACCACTTGCTGCTCATCATTCGTCGCACAGAGCACTGGCAAAGAGAAGACATCACTCCTGCTCTTCTGATAACTTCCTCCGCTCCTCTCCAACATAACATGGCGGCGTCTGTCGATAACCGGCAGTTCAGTCGCCTCGAGCCGGGCACCAGCGCACTCCTCGGCGGCCCGGCCCGAGCCGGCACTCTACCTAAGGCCCTGAACGCCCACCACCGCTCCGACTCCCCTGTACGAGGCTGCACCTTCCCTCCGCTCGTCAACGTTCCCGCCGGCAAAACTGGACGTCTTAAGTTCGACGATTCCGACGACGAGGACGACGGCGCGGATATCGTGGACTGGAAGGCGTTGTATGGCGATTGCAGCCACCTCGAAGTCGAACCGTCGGTGCACGACCCAAGGGACGAGGGCACGTCCGACGCCTGGATCGAGCGCAACCCCTCCCTCATCCGCCTCACCGGGAAGCACCCATTCAACTGCGAGCCGCCCCTGGCGCGGCTCATGCACCACGGCTTCCTCACCCCGGTCCCCATCCACTACGTGCGCAACCACGGCGCCGTCCCCCGGGCGGACTGGGGCTCCTGGACCGTGGAGGTCACGGGCCTCGTGAAGCGCCCGGCGCGGTTCACCATGGACGAGCTCGTCCGGGAGTTCGAGCATGTCGAGATCCCTGTGACGCTCGTCTGCGCCGGGAACCGGCGCAAGGAGCAGAACATGGTCCAGCAGACCATCGGGTTCAACTGGGGCCCCGCGGCTGTGTCGACGTCGGTGTGGCGCGGCGCGCGGCTGCGTGACGTGCTGAGACGGTGCGGCGTCATGACCCGCGGGAACGGCGCCCTCAACGTTTGCTTCGAGGGGGCCGAGGACCTCCCCGGCGGGGGCGGGTCCAAGTACGGGACGAGCCTCCGGCGGGAGGTGGCCATGGACCCGTCCAGGGACATCATGCTGGCCTACATGCAGAACGGCGAGCAGCTGACGCCGGACCACGGCTTCCCGGTGCGCGTCATCATTCCGGGGTTCATTGGCGGCCGCATGGTGAAATGGCTCAAGCGAATCATCGTCACCACCAAGGAGTCGGACAGTTACTACCATTACAAGGACAACCGCGTGCTGCCGTCGCACGTCGACGCCGAGCTCGCCAACGCCGAAGGTACACATCAAACACGAGTTTAAAATCTTAATTTCTTAATCCCCAAATAATTATTTGCATAGAACACAAATTATAGATAATAAGATCTCCTTAATCATAGGTTGAATTAATAGATATATATATCTGTAGTTAAATAACATGTCCTTATTGCTGTATAAAGCATGGTGGTACAAGCCGGAGTACATCATCAATGAGCTCAACATCAACTCTGTGATCACAACGCCGGGCCACGACGAGATCTTGCCCATAAACGCCTTGACCACGCAAAGGCCGTATACCATGAAAGGCTACGCATATTCCGGTATGTATCCTATTTATTCGCTTTATTTTTGTTTTCTAGTTTGGATGTTCATGAACATTTATAAATATAATAATGTCTAAAAATTTTCAGAAAATAAAACGACACGACCACGTCTTTAATGGGACTCTGAAACATCTTCCCATTTTTTTTTGAAAAGTGTTATTTCCGGTTAACGTGGGTGAATCAAACGAGCCCGTAACAGAAATCGAGGGTGCGTTTTTAATGACGATGTGGATCGAGTCACGGGATCTGACGCGACGAGGGCTCAGTACGTGGACGCAGTGTCGGGTTTAGTTCTCAGTCCAAGGGCGATGGAAATCAAAGCTCCCTCGCTGAGCAAACCTGTCGTTATTTTGCCTCGGAAGAGGCGCATGGCGGCATGGTTTTTTTTGGCATGTCCAAGGAGTTCCATCTTGTAGATGGTGGATATTCTCACAAGAGTTGAATACCTTCGCATTTCACTACCCGACACGACACCCTTTAGTTTTTGTTAAGAAATAATAGGCAAGAGGGAAGGGGAAGGAAAGGAGGAGAGGAAAAGATAATAGGAGGAAAGAAAAATGAGGATAATTTTTTTTTACTTTTCGTTTAATTTTAATTTAAAGATAATAATTTTTAGTTAGTTAAGAGAAAAATAAATATTAATTTTTAATTTTTTTTTCAAAAAATTATTATTCAAATTAATTTACCTCTTAAGATTGTTTAGGTTTCGAAGGTTCCGTAGCTTCTCTAGCTTCTCCAGGAGATTCTCAAGCTTGTTCATCGGGGAGATTTCGTATAGATGGACGATTTCGTCGTGATGCACCGGAGGCATATATAAAATTTATGATTGAGTTAAAGATTAAAACATTATCATATTTAACTTTCCTTTAAGTCTAACGGGGCTAACCTATTTTTCTTGATATCTGAACTAATTTACTTGTTTGATTAATGGGTATTCAAAGACAATGTAAAAGTAATTGAGATGTAGGAATTTTTTGGGTGAAGGTTGAGGACATTTTCTTTCACAATATACTCTGTTAGAAAAGGAAAATCGTCATTATTTTGAAACAATCTACCTCTTTAGGAAATTGGATTAATTTACTAATATAAGTACGTACTCGTTGTGTGGCAGCTCCTTCAAGTCTCATTGTGACATCACTATTAATGACATAAACACATCATCATTTGGCAACATGTCTTTATCGAGACTTTGGGGACCTCTTTTAATTAGATGTCATTGTGAAGAAGTAGGCGTCTGCTTGCCCAATAGGCGTCGAGGCTTTGCATTCTACTCCTCCCAATTGCTTTGCCCACTTTTTTTCTTTTTGTGGTACTCCTTTGTAGGAGTTAGATATTTCTGCACGAAAAGTTGGTCCCATTTTTTGTAGTACACTGCACAGTGCATTGCACGCTGTTTTGGAACAAGATTTGTGTGCCAAAACCGTGGCTACATGATACAAGTTGGTACGAGAAGGTGGATTGTAGAGTTTTGGGTCCGACTCTGACGTGAATGGCCTACGGTTGAACAGGTGGTGGTAAAAAGGTGACCAGAGTGGAGATAACACTGGACGGCGGCGAGACGTGGCTCGTGTGCGACCTCGAACACCATGAGAAGCCCAACAAGTACGGCAAATACTGGTGCTGGTGCTTCTGGTCCGTCGAGATGGAGGTCCTGGACCTGCTTGGCGCCAAGGAAGTGGCCGTCCGGGCGTGGGACGAGACCCTCAACACCCAGCCGGAAAAGCTCATCTGGAACGTAATGGTAAGGGTTACAGAACGAACACCTGCGACATGTCATGCGTTGTTATTTGTGTGGAATGGATCTTTGATTTGTAACGTGCATGTTTAATGCAGGGCATGATGAACAATTGCTGGTTCAAGGTGAAGATAAATGTGTGCCGGCCTCACAAAGGGGAGATCGGTCTGGTCTTCGAGCACCCGACGCAGCCGGGCAACCAGACGGGCGGATGGATGGCACGCCAGAAGCACATCGAGACCTCGGAGGCGCCCTCGCTGAAGAAGAGCACGTCCACGCCCTTCATGAACACCACCTCGAAGCAGTACACCATGTCGGAGGTCCGTAAGCACGCGTCCAGGGAGTCGGCGTGGATAGTTGTCCATGGACACGTCTACGACTGCACCGCGTTCATCAAGGACCATCCCGGCGGCGCCGACAGCATCCTCATCAACGCCGGGTCCGACTGCACCGAGGAGTTTGACGCTATCCACTCCGACAAGGCCAAGGCGTCGTTGGACACGTACCGCATTGGAGAGCTCATGCCGTCTGGCCCCGGCTACCTCTCCGACGGCTCCCACCACGGCGCCTCCAGCCTCTCCAACCTCGCCACCATCCGCGAGGTTTCGAGGGCGGTGGCTCTCGTGAGCCCTCGCGAGAAGGTGCAGTGCCGGCTGGTCTCCAAAACGGTTGTGTCACGCGACGTGCGCCTCTTCCGCTTTGCACTCCCGTCAGCCGACCATTTGTTGGGACTCCCTGTAGGGAAGCACATCTTCCTCTGCGCCACCATCGACGGCAAGCTGTGTATGCGCCCGTACACGCCGACGAGCCCCGCCGACGAGGTCGGCCACTTCGAGCTCCTTATCAAGGTGTACTTCAAAGGGGAGCACCCCAAGTTCCCCAACGGCGGCCTGATGTCGCAGCACCTCGACTCCCTCCCCGTGGGCGCCACGCTCGACGTGAAGGGCCCCCTCGGTCACATTGAGTACGTAGGCCGTGGCAACTTTGTCGTCAACGGCAAACGACGGCAAGCCAAGCGCCTGGCGATGATCGCCGGCGGCACGGGCATCACCCCCATGTACCAGGTCATCCAGGCGGTGCTGCGCGACCCGGAGGACCCCACCGAGATGCATCTGGTATACGCGAACCGGTCGGAGGACGACATACTGCTGTGGGAGGAGCTGGACGAGTGGGCGCGCGCCCACCCGGACAGGCTCAAGGTCTGGTACGTGATCAACGAGGTGAAACGCGCCGACGAGGAGTGGCGGTACAGCGTCGGGTTCGTGACGGAGGCCATCCTCAGGGAGCACGTCCCGGCCGGCGGAAGCGACGACGTGCTCGCGCTCGCGTGCGGGCCGCCGCCCATGATCCAGTTCGCGGTGAAGCCGCACCTTGAGAAGCTCAACTACGACACCGCCAACTCATTGCTCCTGTTCTAAAGCGGCAACAAGTTACAGCGAACGTAATGTTTGTCCAAAGATTTGGATTTATTTTAGCTTCCTTGTCATGCAAATCCTGAGGAGTTACTAGTGAGAATTATGAAGCATAAAGCTAGAAAATGCACTTCTCACATGTACATAATTGTTTATTAATTTGTTCTCGCTCTAGTAGTGAAGTTTGCTACGCATGTACATTAATGTTATCGGCAATGAATATTGTATTATGCAATATTGAAATCATTCGATAAATCAAATGTATATGATTACAATGCACACTTACTGTACAAAGATCTTATGAGTAATTCTAATTATTTAGCTATTTTTTACGTGTCATAGACGACTAAGCCACTCATTAATTCTGCCCCCACTGTATAATAATTAATGCAATTTGTCTTCCTGCCGACTGAATAAGGCAAGTTATGTTATAACTATAAAAACAAACTAGTTAAATGCTCCAAAGTTCATCACCGGAATATATATATTCCAAAGTTCCGAAAACAATTCATGTACATGATTGGATTGCGTAAGCTCTGTGATCATTAATTAATAGAAGGGAAAGATGTCCCCTATCCAGCTTGTTTGGAGGTTCAGCGCAGCTTTCATATGTGTGCTGCAAAGTCTTGGCACGGCGACCACACTTTTGTGATCGTCCAGTTGTTTGTGTTGGCAACTTTGAGCAACTTTTATCTAGCATTTTTAAGATTTAAATTAACTAACAATAATTTCTTGAAGGTGGAAAGCTAACCGGACTTCTCATTTTATTTCTTATGAATTACTAAGTTGAGAAAATATAACGCCCCAAATTCATATATAATCAAGCAGCAAAATACATACCTAACACGTTATCATATTTTTTTACTCAAATTTTAATCAAAAGATTAATCAACAATATGTACAAATTATACGAACGTAATTTTTTTTCTAAATAGATTTATATAAATAAATCAAGCCAAAATAAAATATTTTATTATATGATTCAATAATGAAAAAATAAAACTAATAAAAGTTCGACAACTTTATTGAAAAGCAAAAATGATTTAGGATTAGACTTATATAATGTGAAAGCTATGATGTTTCGAATATTTGTATCGCCAATGTCATTACCTATTAGTTACGTTCATTGCTGCAAGATCAAAAGTATAAAAGATAATTCTCTCATGAGTGATTAAGCTCAATATATAATCGTAAAAATCAATAGGAAAGACTATATATGCAGATAAAATAAGTAGCTATAAATAATCTGTTATGATAATCAGTAGTGTTACTTTTTTCTCTTATTCAATAACTTTGATTCATGAATGGTTAGGATATCAATTGCACCACATGATACATAGTAGTTATAGGATTCAATATATCCATGAACATTAATTCTTAACTTTATATTGTTTTTTCAGTGTCATAAGTGGTTAGAAACATCACTCTTATCAAGATGCACAATAATTAAAATAGTCAATATGTTAAAGCTCAATACTTAGAATCATTTTATTCTTTTTTAATTATCTTGTTCTAAGTTCGTCAAACATTACAATCAACAATGAACCTTTATCAAACGCAATGAAGATTCATATTATTCTAACGTTGGCACGGCTAGTTAAGCCATGAAGCGCACATCACGAGGAATAAAAATCCATAAATATAGGGGTATGAAACTTTAAATAGGAGAGAATGAATCCTTAAATGAGAGAGACTAAATGTCTAGACAAGAGAGAACGAATCCCTAAACAGTCGTCGGGGTTATTAGCTTCATGCGATAAATTCAATCACAAAACATTAAATTTTTAATTCCTACAATCAATTGAGCAGTACACTTACTTCTATGTTATCTTTAAGAACACTAGATCAAAGCAATAACATCAGTTAATCATTTAGTAAGATCAATAAAGTCATTCATTCAATAATAATAAACCAATATTACATTATGACTCATTTAGTAAGCAGAAAAAATGACAATTAGGATTTATGTTTTGCCTTTAGTCATTCATCTTCTAGTCTCAACTTCATATTGCATGCAGAGGGCTGAAACAAGGCGTGACAACATATTTCACGTGCGTGAGGAATGAGCGTGAACTCAACTTCATGTACGGTCATGATAAGATGTTCACGTGTGAACTCAACTTCACGAGCTATTCTTGTAGTTCGCGGACGTGACGATGACATTGTCTATTGTTTCACGGTCATGACGAAAAGTTCATAGACCGTGACTTTTAGTTCATGAGCATAAAAATCTTCTTCACGGGCATGATGACTTGACCTCGCGGGCATGTCTGAATACGTGACATCGGGGCTAAAGCTTCATGGGCGTGCCGTGCAGTTCACGGGCGTGACAATCTCCATCATGGGCATGACAATCTCCATCACGAGCGTGAAAATCATCTTCACGATCATGAGTGAAAGGTCGTCTATAAGTTCGCTTAATATTCACAATCATGAAATCCAATTTCACGATTGTGCAAAAGGTTCACGATCGTGAACTTTATTTCACGGTCATGACCGAAGCAGTTGTGTGATTGCGCGATTGCACGATGACATCACAGTCATGAAATCGTTCGATGGAGTCACGGTCGTGAAATCTTGTTTCACGGTCGTGACTGCGACGCGAAATTACTTTTGCCCTTTTTTCATCTTTTCGTATAGGAAATCACATAAGTTTGATCCAAAAAATATTAGTATTAAGGGGATTTCACATGGATGACTATAAATTAATTATATTTAGAACAAATATCTATCATGCTATTATCTATCATGAGAAGTATATGTATAGAGATCGATTTATGTACATTGTTTACAACCTTAACCTTCAACTTATATATTATCAACCTTTTTAAAATTCCTTTAATCAATCATTCACACACCCAATCACCTAAGATTGATCCTCGAATTACATACTTAATATTGTTGGGTCATTTGTTGCTCGTTATTCGTGCTCTATTTATCATTATTCTCAATTTTTACATTGTTCTCGATCTTTTCACGTTTTTTCTAAAAAAGTTTATACATAAATTTAGGGGTAAAAAAAGAGAGGAAGATGAGAACCCTTGCACTTATAACAAGAAGAGAGAAAAGGGAGAAACTCCTAATGCCTAAGTCTTGAGGGAAAGAAAAAGAGTTTTTCTTCTGTCCAAGAGCTTATTTATAAGATTCTTTAGGGTTCCTCTAACTTTAAAATGAAAATTTTCTATTATTTAAATTTAGTCTAAAGTCTATATAGACTTTAAGCCAAGATCTTTCTCGCCATGGTGCTACAGTCCATACTCATTACTCCAGGATGTCCCGGAATTTCATTATTGCAATCTTATGATTTTCTTTTTGTTCTAATTGAAGAAGCTACATCCTCCTAGAGCGTCCTCTTTAAATCCTTTTAAATTATCATTTACATTTTAAAAATTAGACTTCAAAAAAGTTAGTACAAATATCTTACATACTATGATGAATAACTAGAAGGCTATGTATCTCCTCCTAATTTAGGAGGGTATATCATTGGTCTTTTCTGAAAAAAACAGTTCGTATGTTAATTTGTGCCAAATAAGTGCACGTACATACATCACACAATACAAGTTACATTAATAATTTAAGAATCAAACCATAAGATTCCAATATATTTTAATTATTTTTTCTGCTTGGATTAACTTGAAATAATCTCTTTGACTTGCCGGCTAACACCACATGAAGATGGAGCTAATAAATTATCTTATTAAATGATAAGAAACTGCTTCCTACATTTATTTATAATTTTCTAATATCCAATAAAAAAGAAGCAAGAAAGGTGTCTTCATTCGTCGCAGCAACGACAAAACAATTAAACTGATTTAATTGAAACAAATATTGCGTTCTCAATAGTCTTGTATGTGGTGTATTATTTGAGATTTTGGTTTTTGTGTTTGAGTTATAAGAAATGTTTGAGGTAAATTTCAGACTATATAGTTTGTATCTATAATGTCATTCAACTTTTTTTTTATTTCATAAAACATTTTCCAACTTTAAAATATTTATTATATAGTTCATGTGATTGTCAATGACCAATCTTTCATTTTTTTGTTGATTAAGACATTCTAAGTAAGCAAGTTTAGTAAAGCATCATATATCACATCTATCACCTTAAAAATATATTAATTATTATGATGCTTTCATCTTTTAACCTTTTATTATATCCTTAAATGGTGTGCGTTTGCTGGTATAAGAACACTTCATTTAACATTTGACATTTAACGTAATTTATATAAAAGAATATTATATACCTTACATAAATAAATAAAAAACTCAAATTAAATTATTATCAGTACATGACATTTTTATTAATATTAATATTATTTGAAAATATAATTGCGTAAAAATTTGTTTCTTATTGTTTTTTCCTTTTCAAATTTTACAAATAATTAAAATGAACTAAAAAATTAGTTAAGCATGCATGGGTACATAATATCATATAATAAAGTGTCATTAAAACTAGAAATATTTTAGTTCAATTAATTCACTAAAATAATTTAGTTAACTTGTGATGGGAGGTAATTATTAAGAAACAAAGATTGAAAATAATAATTTATATATTTTAGTTCAATTAATTTACTAAAATAATTCAGTTAACTTGTGATGGGAGATAATTATTAAGAAACAAAGATCGAAAATAATAATAAAATATGAGTGTAAGGAATGTATATCGTTATAAATTATTATTTTCTATCATTGTTTCCCGATCATTACCTCACATCACAAATTAACTGAATTATTTTATTGAATTAATTGAACTAAAATGTTTTCAGTTCTATTTTATTATATGATATTATGTACCGACGCATGTTTAGATATTTTTTTTTAATTTATTTTGATTACTTGTAAAATTTGGATAGAAAAACAATTAGAAATGAAATTTCACTTAAATTATAATTTCAATTAATATTAATATTAATAAAAATGTCATGTAATGATAGTAATTTAGTTTGTGTATTTCTATTTATTTATGTAAAGTATAAGGATAATTGTTTATAAATATTGTTAAATGTCAAGTGTTCTTATTCTAACAAACATACACCATTTAATGCTTTAAAAAGTCAAAAGATGGAAGCATAACAATTAATATATTTTTTTAAGGTTGACGTGGTAATTTAGATAGGTGAGATATATGATACTTTACTAATTAGTTATCTGAGTGAGCAAAGAGAATAGAAGACTTGCTATTGACAGTCATATATATGGACAATACAAAAAATATTTTAAAGTTGGAGGACGTTTGATGAAAAAGGGAAAAAGTTGAGAAGCATCATAAATACAAACTATATAGTTGAAAGATTATCTATAAAATTTAGATTCGTGACATAATTTTCAGTAGAGCCGAAACATATATACCACGAGTATTAATATATCCTCATAAGTGAAATTTGAGAAAACCGTTCATTTTAGACAAAACAATTGAAACTGATTTAGTCTTCATTTATCTTGATTTTAACGAAAGTCTTTTTTTGAAAGATAGTTTCGTCAGATTTTAATATTTGATAATTAAAAATAATTGATAAACAAAACAAAAAATGTTGACAAAAAAGCAAATTAAATTTGGGAAAATAAATGGCTCCTTTTTAAAAAAAATCAATTTTCTCTCAAATCAACCAAACTATCTTATTTCATATATCCTTTTTTAAATATCATACAACAATATATATATATATATATATATATATATGAGGTGATTAAAATCGTTTTATTCAAAATTCGAAATTTAAGAGAGTTAAGCGATAAAAATGAATTATTATTAAAAATATTATTGTAAATACATTTGAGACGATCTGCATAGCCTCTTTCACGACCATCTTAAATGCGTATCTTGAAGATGAGAGGGAATGAAGACATCGCCAAATCTAGAAAACGAGAGGAGAAGAGGAAAGCACCGGAGAAGATGTCGAAGAAGATGACCAGGATCGCTGAATCACAAAGAAGAAAATTCAAAAGAAGAATAAAAGAAGAAGAGAAAGGCCATTTAATTTTTTTAAGACAGTTTAGAAGAATCATCCTAAAATTAAGGTTTACATGCTCCCCGTCATCTTTTTGGAATAGTCTAATTAGGACGATCTTTTTCGGACGGTCCAATTAAGATGGTCTAAATGATTCCAATTGATCTTCTTGCTGACCGTCTCAACACGAGAGGTTTTGATAGACTGATCAAATAGGTATGTTTTAACATACCGTCTCAAATATTTGATCATAAAAAGATATTTTTTTCCAAAATTTTCAATTATATATTAAATAATAGAAAAGGAATTATTGTTTAGAAAAAAAAATAAATTTATATTTTAGTGAGTTGTGCTTTAACGTGGGAATATGTGGCTCGTGGGAATGAGCTGTCACCACCGGATTCCATATCCAAAGGCCTCGGGAATCCGTAAGGGCAGGTGGGAATTTGGCCCTTGATGTCCTCAAACGGCTAATGCGACGTCGTGGGGCACAAAAGTTGCATGGCTTCTCACGTAGTACCGCCTCTTGCATGCTTAATATTTTGACCCTTCAGTTTGCGAAGCAGCTACGCGGACAGAACAAATGAAACCGTGCATGGGAGATCCATAGAGAAAGCTACATGAACGAGCCACACGGCTACACGTCCTGCGTACGCGCCGAGGGCGTTGCTGCCCGGCAACGCGCGGCTGGCGGATATATGGCTCGTCCGTTTGTTGGCACTACAAATTAATAAGTTGCACTGACACCGTTCGACAAAAAGTTGCAACACTCGACATTTTTTTTCAGAAGCTTTTATACGATTGCCGCTTGACATTTTGCAAATTTCAGATTGCAGTTCTGCACATGAAAAATAACTTGTCAAATTACATTTTGTGTCTGTATCTTCTGCTGTGTTTTATTCTCATTGTACCCTATTGAGCATTTGTATCTATTCTCTGTTGGAAATGAGCATGCATGAACTTAGTATATCAACAGTTGATCGATTCATTTACTAAGCAGATTAAACTTCGGAAAAAGAAGATGGTTAAGATTCAAAATGAAAACTTTTTTATACTCTAATCCTAATGGTACGTACTGCACTTTTTTAAAGTATGAACAAGAACATGAATATGAAAACAAACTTTTATACTGATTGAACTTTATAATATGACAATAAGAAGGAATCGAGGAACAAAAATACATGTCCTGTACGTGTAGTAGCTTATAGACAACTATGAACTATCCAAACGTCACCCGGCACTATATAGTTTGTTGACAGTGGACTTGCTGTGTTTTTGTTAGAAAATTGTTAAAAAAATATAAATATAAAGATGATATGTTTAATGATATGAATTTTGTGACTTACAGTATTAGAGTAGTGTAAAATTCAAATTAAGCTCTTATTAAAATTTAATGCTTTTTTAGTAATTCACACGGTGCGGTGGGTTGGAGTTGATTAAAATGATCATCTAAAACATATGCAGACGACAATTTTTTTAATTATTTGAATTTTTAAAGGAGTTGATTAAAAGAACCATATAAATGATGAAATTGTTAAAGTTTAATTAATGACCATATAGTTTGGAATAGTGCGGCTAAAGATTTTAGGAAGGGACCGAAGTCATGTTAGAAAAAAAAGGTTTGTTCGAGGCAGGATATATGTCCTCTGTCCCGATTCCGTCGATCCGTCCTCATCTTCGCTCTCATTCTGAATGTAACGTCCCCAAAATCAGACCTTATCACCTCACAATAATTTTGACTTTGGAGACGCCACCACATCATATCATTATCTTTGGTTTGACCATTTGACTGGTCAATCTCAGGGCTACATCAGATAACAATAACAATATAAACTAAAATATCCTTCTACAATATAAAGACTAATAATCCAATACATAGTTCCAACAAAACTACTAGACATCAATGACTAATCAAATAACTAGTAAGGACTCAGAACAATATCCATCTCTATCAGATGACCAGCAGGACATAACCAAGATCCTATGTCATGTGCAAAGCAGACCACCACGAGCTGCATCACCATCAGCACCATCATCAGTACCTGTCAAAGATCACAACCACATGTCGAATTGAATTCGCAGGGGTAGAACCCGTGAGTTGTGAAACTCAATAT
>LTAE01000127.1:45782-90850 GCA_001647135.1 Pontederia paniculata | reverse complement strand
CGCGACTCGGGCCGTGTTAGGGTAACACGGTCCGCGTCCGGTGATCAAGTTACCCCGATCCGACGACCTCTTCCATTAAATCATATTAATGTATCTTAATCTACCAAACCTTCATTAATTATCATAAATCATCGATTAAGACCTGAAAATTGTTCCTCTTAATGATCCTAATTACATACCTCGATTTTCCGACGATCAATCGCTAAGCACGACGCGGTCCGGGTCCTCTTCGGACACGACCCATTTCTTATGTCTTCACGGTGCTCCGTCGCGCGGTCTGTCGCCTTTCAGCAACGCGGTCTGTTTCCTTCTTCTTCGTGCAACATGGCCCACGTCCCATGTGGACACGGTCCGTGTCGGTCCTCCATGTCCTTGCGTCGCCAAGAGAGAAAGAGGGAGGGAGAGAGAGAGAGAAAGAACTTCATATGCCTTTGGTTTGGGAGAGAGAAGAAATTATGAGGTGATGGAAGGGGTTGGATCCTATTTATAGGGAAGAAAATTCATTCCCTAGATGGAGTTCAAATGTAATTAAAAATTCTATAAAATAATATTTCATGTGATTAGGATTCCTTTAAAAATAATTAACCTATGATTAGGAATATTTAATTGATAAGAAGATATAACAATTTGACTTCAATTCAAACTCTTTTTCTAATCTTAACAAATTATATCTTTCCTTATCTTATCATATCTCCCTTTATTTTATTTTATTTTTTAAAATCTGAGATATTACACTGAATCTCCACGGCGAAAAGATTAAGTTCCCCGCCCCATCCCTCTGATCTCCGAACCTCCGCGGAGATTCAATTTCTCAAGGTTTAACAAAAAAAAAATATTTTTAAATATGCACTAAAATTATGAATAAATAATATTTATAAAAATCTCATAAAATATACACATGTATAGTTAAATATTAAAATATGTGTTCTACATTAAATATTTACAAATACTATTTAAATAATATTATAATAATATAATTAATTCTAAAATATTTTAATAAATATATAAATGTTCGAGTCTTAGGGATTCGTGAATCAAAGATAATATTCTTTGCCTCGATTTTTGAATTAGGGTGTATGTGGGTGAGAGGAATTGTGCCCCCATTTTTGACTCATCCAAAAAAAAATTCTTCAAACTTGAGACTCCGATCCAAAATTCACTACTCAAAGTTCGGAGAATTTTGCCCTCTTTGAGGGCATCATGGAGAGCACGGCATGGTCATCGTATTTAACCAAATCGAGAGGAGATGGGGCTTGGGCTGTTGGCCTCCGAGGGCATTTAAAAAGATATGGCACCCAGGCCTGCTCTACAACACTTTTTTCCAATATATGGCATCCAGCTACTTTTTATAACATCTATAATGAATAATGACTCTGCATTACGTGTATAACTGTAAGAAGAACGATCTAAGAAGTGAGGATTTATAACATGTTACATGTAATCCCATCTTTCAAGTTAGAGGAGCTACATGGATTAATATTACTATATCAGTCGAAAGAAGAAAAAAAATCGCACAAAAAAAAGAGTTTCACAGTCACGCTCTCAAACAATACAAAAAATATTACTTTAAAAAATCACAATGACGTTATATAAGTACCCAAGATAAATGCTTATTTCAAAATAAGACTTTGCATTAGTTTTCGAAAATATGGTATTTATCATCAAAATATACGAAATTCTAACTCAAAAGTAAAATAAAACAAAAAAAAATATGAAAGGAGATTAGTATACAATGCGTTAAAGAATAAATGATTTTTTAATTAAGTTAGAATTTATTGTTAAAAATATATTATTCGTCTTATTGACTTAAAATTTTAAGAATATTAGTAGCACATCTAATTTAACATGTTCTGAGTTTAAAGCTCGATGTTGCTCATATTAAAAATTAATTTTCTTTCTTAGTTCTCCACGCGTTGAATTTTGGGGTAGACCAAAATTATAAATGACCCACACATTAAGAAGAGTGTTAAAAATATAAATATAAAGATATTATTTTTTTTGTCCGTTTCGATTATTTGATCGCATTAAATAAATTGGTCAAAATAAATATATTTTCTGTTGACTAGAAAATTAAAATAAAACATAAGAAAAATCAACTAAAAGGTCAATTTTCTCTCACAAAAAAATTCTTTTATATCCTTTATATGTCAAACACGTGAAAATAATTTAATTTCATGAAATTATTTTCACTAAAAATAAACGGAGTCTAAACGCTATTATAACAAAATAAAAATTATTATGATAAAATGATACTTTCGTTGGTTCAATTACTTATTAAACATAAAACAAATCTTTCATCATACTTTTTTGAACTTTGAAAGAAAAATATTTTTCGCGTCGTTGGAAACATATGGTCGAGGGTCGAAGACGAAGAAGAGCATGAAGTGGCCCAAAAAACTTTCCAGCCCACAATAAGGATCCAGTCATCTTTGGCCCGTTTAAATGATGAAGCCCAATTCCCAGCGAAGGCCCTCACTATCCACTACGATCGTATATATCACGAAGTGTTGTGTGGCCTAGAAAATGGCGCGCTTGTAGACGACGGAGGTGAAGCTTTCGCCGGTGCGCGTGGTCGATATAGCGAGCGAGCTCCGCCGCTGTCCTACCACTGGAAGCTCTCCATCGCTCCCATGGCGTCCGCTGACCTCTGCCGTCTCTCCAGTTTGGTTCCCCAATTCGGCAAACCCCAGAGACAAAGAAGGCCGCCGCGCCCTCTCCTCTTCCGAGGTGGCCGCAACTCCGAGACGATTGCTTTTAGGCGCTCTTGGAGCTCGAATCGTTCTTCTTCTCCGTCCCGGAGCACCCGCGTCCTCTGTCGAGCCGCCGGTACCGAGTCGAAGGCCGCCTCCGCCAACGCCGGCCAAGACCGTCTGCTGAAGGTATTGACTCGTTTTTGTTGGGTTTAAGCCTTTGATGAATTGCTTTGCAGAGAGTGTACGATGTAATGCCTAAGGGATGGAGAACATACTTTTTGCTGCTTTACTTAGATAATCTTTTGTTAGTCGAGTTTCACTATCGATTTCAGAAACACAGCAAATAGTTAGTGGCTAAAGAGACTTTTTTGGTACATTGTCAAAGAGACGAAAGCATGCCGTGTCTTTTGGGGCTTTGGCTTTTTTTTTTCTTCAATCTATTTCTATTTGATCAGGTTCCGATATCCAATATCAGAAACTTTTGCATTATTGCACACATAGACCACGGGAAGTCTACTTTAGCAGATAAGTTGTTGCAAATGACCGGTACCGTGCAACAAAGGGATATGAAAGAACAATTCTTGGATAACATGGATTTGGAGAGGGAAAGAGGTATCACGATCAAATTACAGGTACTCTCTGACCATTCCTTTGATAATTCCGTTCTTTGTAGATTCTCTAACTGTTTCAGACTATTGCTGTTATCTTCTCTGTCAACTTTGTTCATGGATATCTAAAATTGTACAAATTTATACGCCAACTTGTGCAATGTTTTCTTAGCATTAGAATCAATATTATATTGAAAATAAGAAATAGTTGCAATAATAACTGAAGCTATCCTTTATTTTATTAAAGGGCTAAACCAGATCATGATTAACTTACTCTTATGCAATGTTTGGGATCTTTCAGATCGTTTGAAAAGTTAACTGTGTCATCCAACACCAATTTGTTCATAAGGATAGTCCTGAGTTGGATCATCCATTGGACCACCTAATTGGATTTTCCTGTTCCATTTAATGAAATGAACAAAAAATTTTTTTAGTAAGATTATAAATGGGAGTGAGAGAGACTAGAACTCGGGACCTCAAGATAAATGACCAAATTCTGATTATATGTTCTTGGAAAGAATGTTGTACGTCAGATTCACCTTTTGGCCTGAGAGTGGCAGGATCAGTGGCGGAGCCAGAACTTTTATGCAGGGGTTGCATAATTGCTCATATACTTATTTATATAATTTAAAAATTATTTTAAATATCAATATATATTTTCAATTATAAAGTTTAACAATTTATTTATACGGCATAATATAATTCAAAATATTTACATCAATTTTATTTTTTATTTTAAACATTTAAAATTAGAAAGAAAAAAGAGTGAGAATATTCAAAAATATAAATATGATATTATAACACTAATTCATAATTGAATAGAATAATAGCGAAATAAAAAAGTTTGACAATATTGATACATGTTTTCATTAAAAATATACTTATATGCATGTGATAGAATAATAAGTAGATATACATGATATAGACATAGACTAATAAGTAAAAACGTATAATGTAGTATATATATATTATTTTTACTGAATTAATAAATTTTAATATAATATAAATAAATGACATTTTTTGAAATAATATAAGCTAATATTTGAGTAAAGGTAAAAGATAAATAATAAGAAAATAGAAGTATGCATGTAATAAAATAAATAACTACATTATTATCCTACAATTATAAACTAATAAGGAGAAATGTATAAATAATCTTGTTAATGAATGAATAAAATATTAATATAATATAAGTAAATTATATTTTATGGAAGAGTATATTAGATAATATTGAGTAAAAGTAAAGAATAAATAATCAAAAAGTAAAAATGAAATAGGTAAAATAACTATAGGAAAAAGAAAAAAAATAAAAAATTTGAGAATCAAACCTAAGACCTCCCACTCACAAGTTGTGCACTGTATTCATCTAGACAAGCACTTAATCTCAATTCTCAACCCAATGGCTAGTAACATTATTTAATAGAATCTAGGGGGTGCCAGTGCACCCCCTTGCTCCCCTCTGCCTCCGCCACTGGGCATGATATGATATGTCCCCAGTCATAGTTCTCCTAGTCCAAGCAGGATTTCATCAGGCTCTAGCAATTATGTTATCCTTGTAGGTAGTTCTTCCAACCATAATTTGGCCAAGTTTTCTCAAGATCCTTTAGAATCAATTTACTTTTAAAATGCTGCAACATTTAAAGAACACCTTTCTTATGTCATTGTTTTTTATCATCGATTTTTATTGCACAGGCAGCAAGAATGCGTTATGTATTAGACAATGAGCCATACTGCCTTAACCTGATCGATACCCCAGGACATGTTGATTTCTCATATGAGGTATGAACAGAATTGTTTAAATGAGATTTCATTGATGTAGTGAAATGAACCTTGAGTTTTTATTACATTCTTGCATATCTTAGTTGCAAATATGTATAAATTTCTAATTTCTGAGACTTTTCAGATTAATGGACAGAAAAAATCACTTTTATTTACATACATGGCATGTAAGTAGCTTGAAGGCAAAAGCATATGGCATGTACTTGTAACATGTTCTCTTCAAAACATTTTAATTTCCTTTTTCCAGTAGCAAGCGAGAAATGAGATCCCAGATACATCTCCAGCTGCATAAGGAAGAATTACCCTTGGAGGAGTTCCAAATTTGTGGAGACATTGAGGGAGAGTTAAAGCCTAGTTAGCGAGCCAATCAACACAAACATTCGGCTCATGATAGACATGCATGATCCTGGTTTGGCACGACTTACATGTAGTCCTGGTTTAAAACTTTTTAATTTACTCATAGAACAAAGGGGAATTTCATTGAAGATTTAGTGTCACGGTATCTTCTCTAGGATAGAAAACATAAGTTTTCCTTGTTCAATAGTTAGGAATAACAAAATTGGATGTAAGATCTAAGATCCACCAACAATTTAAACAGAAGAAAACATAATTTTTTAATTGCTATTTGGTCTTCTTTTTTTTCTAAAGGAGAAAGGATGATTACACGACTTGGTAGTCATCTGCATGTATTAATGTAAAAGGGGGAAATGTACATGTATGTATCGGAGAGCGGTGCCAAAAGAAGGTTCTCCCAAAAAGTAAACAAGAAAGAGAACCATCAGGATTTTAACCAAAATCCCACTCTCTAAGTAGGAAAAATATGTGGTGTACAATGTTTTCTATATAGCATCCCTCCGTAAAAGATCATATGATTGCGTTGAAGCCAAATCCCCCATGTAGTGGCCATGGATTCTGCCCATAGCCGTCGCCATCCTGGATTTCCACACATATCGAGGGCGTGTGATGAGTCCCAAAAGCTGTCCACTCTTGATTATGTGTCAATGTCCACGAAACCTAGGCGCCGCCATGTCTCCCTAAAGGTGGAACAAGTGAAGAATAAGTTGTGTGATGCCCTCCACCGATACACACAGGACACATGTGCGGTCCGCCTATGGTGCTCATCTTACCCTGTGCGCCTTGGTGAGGAGCCTTCCGTGCCTGAACAACTAGGAGAAAATCGACCTTGAGTGGCGTGCGCGAGCGCCAAATGCGTAGGTTGTCCACTTTGATGTTTTGTGGGGCTGTGCATCCGGGAAGCAATTGTCTATAGACCCCTCTTGCTGAGTAATGATCTGATAGCCAAAGCTAGCCAAAGCCAACCATATGTTTCAGATGCATCTGTGGTGATATCTCGATAGCCAGTCGAGTAGTCGGAGGAGCTCCTCAAAACATTTGTTTGACAGTCTTCCTCTAAACTGTGGCGTCCATATCTCGCCTCCTGCCGTGTTTGACGCTGTCCAACACTTGCTTACCATCGTCTTCGGGTGTGCTGAAAGCGCCACCAGCCGAGGGAAGGACACAACCAGTGTATTGCTTGGTGTCCACTCATAACTTCATAATGCAAAGTTATCCTGGAGCCCAAGGAAGCATGGAAGAAAGGTCTCATATGCAAGAGGAGAGTGGACACCCTATGCCAAAAGGATGATGCGATGCGTGGGAGGCGCAGACGTGATTCCCATGATAGATCATGACCCATAGCATGCAAAGAAGATTGTACTCCAAATGTCCACCCCTGGTCCCATGATCCGACCTACTCATCGGGCAAGGAGAGCCCGGTTGATATTAACTACACAAATTCATGGTAGAAGTCGATTCTTGTAGCTTAACGGTTGTCTCTGAGGAATGAAATGAAACCAAGGACCTTTTCGACTTTTAACATACAAAATATCTCCTCTTGAACCATTCACACAAATATAAAAATGTTCAGAACTTCATCTTTTCAACGTTGCTAAGGGGCTAAGCAACTTATAATGTCTGAACCACTTATTTCTATGTATACAGGTATAAATTATTTTAGGAAACAATATAGGAAATTTGTTAAAAAATGCTAGAAAAATAACAAAAAATGTCATTCATGAGTAAAACCTAAAGAAAAATAAAAAAGGAGTCTTTATGTCTCGTTACCGAGGACCTTGTTTCAAAAAAAATTCGCCGCTAGGGGCTTTACCAGGACTAACTAGTAAAAGACCTAGATCCGGCCTTCGAAGCGGCTCGGAACCCGACAACCAAAGTTGACAAGTACATCAGTGGAATGCCACAGTCTTTGAACATAGAGGTGTTGGACAGGAAGCTATAAGAAATCCAAGAAAGAATGAAAGGGGCGGAGCGAAGTTCAACCTGAACCTTCCAATTTGTAGTTAAGTAGCTAAGGCATCTTCACTGAATGTTGGATTCAGTAACAGGTTCTGCTAAGTTACGTTTCTAGAACTTTGTTTAATCCAAGGCAAAGATCCCTATAGAAAGGTTAATGACTGCTGTTTTTCCAAATTGCTCCGAAGTAAAAAGAAGAAAAGATGGTGATTTCTTGATATTACTGACATGCTAATAACCAATTGGAACAGTTAGGAAACCTATTGACTCACACAAATGGTGATCTTTGACCCTCACCTTGTTTGCCGCTAGCTACTTCTTGGGCCTTATGGATACAATGCAACAACTCTATCTTTAAAAGGGGAGAGGTCTTACATTGAGATTATTGTATAACACATCTGCTTTTTTTTACTAAAGAATGTAAAAACTATATGTTGTTTTCTGTCACCCACCTCTATGCTTTATACTTTTCGTTGCACATGTACATTTTCCTTATATGATACATATAGACAACCAGACCCTTCCTAGTCATCTTTTTGCTCCTGAAAAACCAATTCGAGCACTTCCCCAAGAAAAAAAACTGGATGGAATGCTTGGACATTCAATATAATATGATTCATCCTCTCTTTAATAATAGAAGGCTCGAGAATCTGAATTGATGATATGAGAAACGTAACTCCCCTTTTCTTACAATAGGTCAAGTGGACACTTTCTTCCTTTTCTTACAATAGGTCAAGTGGACACTTTCTTCTTTTTCTTTTGAAGGTCTGTTTATGACAAAGCATAGTTTGTTTACACGTTTTCCTTTGTCCTTGTCTGTTTAGTAAATCCAGTGATTGCAAGTTCAAAAACTTTGAACCTAGCGAATTTCTTATTATTGTATCTTCTATATAGTGCATACGATTTGACCATGGTTCGTATTTGTCAAACATGAAGTTATCTAATGTGGATATCAATTAACATGAATTAAATGTGCTAGCATTCAAAAGAGGGACGGGGGATCATTACCTGAACCAAAGTGGAGAACTAAATACTTTTGGAAAAAAATAGATCTAACCATAATTATGTGAAAACAACTTTAAATGATAGCAGATGGAACCTATAATCAACAAAATGATGCATTACTTTATCTAGTCATCAAAATTACATAGAAGCTTTTCCTTTGATATTTGAGCGAGAAGAAATTTAAATATTCTTCTTCAGTTTTCTTGACTGTTGTTCTTGTGTCAAACAGAGTTGTAAATAGATGCTCTTAATGTTTCCCTTAACTTCTGCATGATTTGATAATCTAAATCCATATGCTCGTTGTTCAAGATCATGAGTAAACATCAATGTTGTCATTAATCAGAATGCTCATAAAAGAATAATTCTGGGTTCCATCTAGGTTTCTCGTTCCCTTGCTGCTTGTGAAGGTGCTCTTCTAGTCGTCGATGCTTCTCAGGTGCACTTTTTCCCTTTTGGCTGTAAGTTGTGACAATAACTTGCAACCTGCTGATATGAACTGCTATTTGATAATATGAACTGATGTAAAGTATGTTTTTATATATAGGACATTAACTTATCCATATAATTGTGGTAATTCAGGGTGTGGAAGCACAGACTTTAGCAAATGTGTACCTGGCTCTGGAAAACAATCTTGAGATTGTACCTGTAAGAGTATCCATCTTTTTATGTTTTCACATTTGATTGTAATGTATATATGACTTTTTGATATAACTTTTGATAGAGACTGAAAATGAAAATGAAAATAAGATAGACACAATTAATAGTAAAAATACAAGAATCTTAAATACAAGCACTACTAATAACTCGTCCATTCAAGATGAAAAATCTCCATAACAAATAGTCCGTGCGGAGTGGTCCAAGCTCCAATGCAAAGGTGATAATAAACTTCTCAAAATCTGCCACAATTGTAGAACCCATTATGTATTTATAACATGAAATGTTAGTTACTATAACTACAACAAAGCTAGTGTTAAAAACAAACTAATGAAACATTCTGGGTTGCCCTCCACTATTTTCCTAACCAACAAACTATATTTTAAAACAATACATATCGGTATCATATCAACACACCCTTCCTAAAATTTCACCTTGTCCTCAATGCGAAAGAAGATTGATTGATCATTTGTGCTGATTTCTTCAAACCTATGAAATTCCATGTTTATGTAATGATGCCGAGAATTATGTTTGAACCATAATTATCTTTCAGCCTCATCTTCTTATTGTAAAAAGAATATTCCTCTCCTATGTGCTTGAAAGTTGGTTTCTTCTTAATGGATGTTGTTTTTTGTTTGTGCTTCCAATTTTTTGCATCTGCTGTCATACAAATAGGATTTGTAATAGATAATAATGCTGAAAATTGTGGGAATATTAGATCAAAGATTACTTGGTGGATCTATGTTAGGATCTTTGGCTTGATGCCAAAATGACAAAGGCTGAAAATGACTATGAAAATAAAAATAAGATAGATGCTATTATTAGTAAAAGTGCAAGAATCTTAAACACAAACACTACTAATAACTTGTCCATTCGAGATGACAAATCTTCATAATAAATAGTTTGCGTGGAGTGGATCAAATTCCAATACAAAGTTGATAATAAACTTTTCAAAGGCTGCCACAAATGTAGGACCCATCATGTATTTGTACCATGAAAGGTTAGTATTGTAACTACAACATAGCTAGTGTTGAAGACAAAATAATGGAACATTGTGGGTTCTAACTACTCACTATTTCCCTAACCAGCAAACTATATTTCAAATCAATACAAATTGATATCATATCAATACTAAAAATGATAAGAGGCTGGAAATAACTATGAAAATAAAAATAAGACAGATGTTATTAATAGAAAAAGTACAAGAATCTTAAGCACAAACACGACTAATAACTTGTTCATTCGAGATGACAAATTTTCATAATGAATAGTCCATATGAAGTGGACCAAACTCTAACATAAAGTTGATAATAGAATTTTCAAAGACTATCACAAATGTGTAATCCATCACGTATTTATAATATGAAAGATTAGTTACTATAACTACAATAAAGCTACTTATGAAGACAATAATGAAACATTGTGGGTTGTAACCACCCACTATTTCCTAACCAGCAAACTGTGTTCAAAGCAATACACCCTCCTAAAATTTTGCCATTCTCAATGCAGAAGAAGATTGATTGATCATTTTGTGTTGATTTCTTCAGACTTATGAACCTCCATGTTTGTGTAAAGATGCTGGGAATTATGTTTGAACCATAATGAACTTTCAGCCTCATCTTCTTCTTGTGAAATGAATTTTCTTCTCCAATGTGCATGAAAGTTGATTTCTCCACTCTTTTTTGTGCTTCAAATGTTTTGTGTCTACTGTTATACAGACCGATGATTTGTAATAACTAATAATGCTGAAAATTATTGGAATATTGGATCAAAAATTTTGTTAGGTTTTTTGGCTCTGATACCAAAATGATAGAGGTTGAAAATGAAAATAATATAGTTGTTATTTGAAGTAAAAGTGCAAGAATGTTAAACACAAACCCTACTAATTACTTGTCAAATCGAGATGAAAATCTCCATAACAAAGAGTTCGTGTGGAGTGGTTCAATTTCCAATACAAACTTGATAATAAACTTTCTCAAAAGTTGCCACAAATGTAGAACCCATCGTGTATGTATAACATGAAAGGTTAGTTAATATTATACTGTAACGCTAGTGATGGAAACAAACTAATGGAACATTGTGGGTTGTAACTACCCAATGGAACATTGGGCTATGGGCCTGGCCACGACGTGGGCAATATGGCTGCGCGTAACCGCACTATTTTTTGGGGCGAGAGATGCTATATAGAGAATATTGTACATCATGCATCTTTTTTTATTAGCGAGTGGGGTTTTGGCTAGTCATTTTCTCATTTTCTTAGACTTCTGACTTCGAGGATCCGTCTATACGGAACTCAACTCTCACTTGTAAAGCTAATTTTTAGTAATACATACGGACGACAACGATAATCTGTTGTCCTTTCTTTGCTCAAAAAAAAAAACTACGCAATATTTTTCTAAGAAGAAAACTATATTTTGAAGCAATACATATTGTCATCATATCAGCTTTCTTATTAAGTCCAAGTATTATAAATTGTATTAATAAGTGTGAAATGCTTATTTGTATCATTTACCCTAAATATTACTTATCTCTATCTTGATAAATTCTTCTACCTTCATGATGGTTAATAACACCTATCTTAATCCCTCCAAAAAAGAACCTACCTTAATTTGTTACAGTTATCTATGCAAATTTCAAATGGTATCTACTTGCTTTCCTTGTCATGCATTAAGTTTTAAATTCAAAAAGTGGTCATATTATGTGCGAGCTTAGGAATTGCATCATTAATATCTTATGATTGTGTATCAAGGAAAGACAAATGCAAGTCTTCTCACTTCAAGCGTTGAATGAGTTGAAATTTGAGTACTATCTGTAAATGTTAGTTTAGAGGGTGTATGAAATAAATATGAAGAAAAACAAACTGTTTGCTTGGCATAAAATAGAAAAAGAATAACTCATATTTGAGAGAGACATCACTATGTTCCTTTATGAGAAGGGAAAATATTCTTGAATTTGTCATAGCCAAGCTCAATTTGCAATAAGTACTTGGTTCATTGGAATTTCATATGGAGGTAAGTGAAATGGAGTTTTTATTACGAAGAATAAGATGAAATTTTGAAGGTCAACTAGTCACAATTTATCACATTTATCATAACTACACAGCAACAACCTACAGTTTCTTTTAGGGGTGGAACCTGCAACTTTTGTCTTTGCTGATGCACATAGTGTTTGTTCTCAGTTTTACAAAAACCATTTTACACGAGCTAATCAGTGATCGTCTTTGTGGCGTAGGTGTTGAATAAAATAGATCTACCAGGCGCAGAACCTGATCGTGTGGCACGGGAAATTGAAGAGGTTGTCAAAAGATTCATGTTTTATTATTAAATCTTCAATTCAGTTGCTTGTGGATTCATTAAATGCCGATTATTATCATATTTGTTTACATTTCCAAGCAGTGGCGGAGCCAGGAATTCTCATCAGGGTATAGGTATAGGTTGACGAATGTCTGAAGCAAATTCTGTCTGAGGTCATATGAAATAAATTTTACTTATTCTTCTTCGAAAATCAATATTGCAACATAGTAAATCATTAACCAACAATAATTATATCCATCCTGAAGATTTCTAAAATGTATATATTATCATAATTAAAAAATATGACGGATATGGATTCTTGTGCTACAAAACTATTATCGGACGTCGTCAATGATGTCCAAAGTTATACTAGCAAAAGATGCCACTGAAAAAGACAAAAAAATGATATATAAGACTTGCTTGAAGTGTCTCCAAGCACGATGTATCAATTCATTAATCCCTGATAATATTAGTACAAAAAATAACATGTAATATTATTAAATATTATATATATTAATGGTTTTATAGAAAAGTCAATAATAATTTATTTAATTTAATTTTATCTTTTACTTATACTAAAATATTGAAATATGAGGAAATTCTAATAAACCTAAAATATATAATAAAATAGTTGAAGAAGAAGGATAAAGATAATAGTAAAGTTTAGAATTGAATTTCAATACATTAAATATGAAAGACATAAACAGATAAATATCACTTTTTTTATAATGAAATAGTAAATGCATGACACAATAATTTTTTTTAAAAAGTATTGGTGATGGGAAAAGATAGAAAATGAGGTGATAGTATTCAAGTTAATAAAACGAAAAATTTTGATGCAGCTGACAGGAATCGATCCATGGATCACTTAGAAGGAAATAGTCACTCAGTCCAACAAGTTAGAATGTTAAAATGTGAAAATGGTACTATTATATACTACTCTATAAATTTCCAGTGGGTGCACTTGCACCCATGGGCACCCCCTTGGCTCCGCCCCTGTTTCTAAGATACCTTTACAAATGAGTTATGCAAGTCATGCTTCCATTTTAAGCTTTCTGATCTGGATTTGATTTTACTTCAGATAATTGGATTAGACTGCAGTAATGCAATTCACTGTTCAGCTAAGGTAACTTTGATGTTTTCGTTTGCTGTTTACGCCTGATATGATCTCCATGTATTTATTTGGAATCTCTAAAAAATATTTTCCTCATTTTGGTTTATTTCATAGGAAGGAATAGGTATAGCTGACATTTTAACTTCAATAATCAGAAGAATTCCGCCTCCTAAGGATACCGCTCAAAATCCTCTAAGGGCACTTATATTTGATAGGTAATTATGATTTTTTTTTCACTGAATTATCGATTTATGTACACTGTTATCATGTATTGGTTTCAGCTAAAACTATAACAGAATTCATTTACATGCTCCTTGAAGTTTGCACTTTGCATAACAGGATAATATCATCCATTTATTTATTCTTTGATTTATTTTTATTTTTTGAAAAAAGTGTTGATTTTTTTTCTAAGAATAGTTTCAATTATAATGTTAGTTTATGCATGAAAATGCAGTGCATGGGCAGAAGGGAAAAACATAAAAGGAAAATTAAAATAGAGAAAATCCAAAGACTACAGGTCAAATAGCAAGAAAAAACACATTAGAGCTTCCTGAACATGGGGGGGACTTCAGGAAGTGGGCCTAGTAAATGGTCCATATATTTATATGATAATACATGCGTCTTTCAGAACAATACAGGTGGCAAAACCTCACCTGTAGATGTTCATTACAAATTATTTTTTAGTACAAGGAAAGGAAAGAAATCAAGAAATATATTAAGGAAAAAAGGTTAGCAGAAATTTTCTTTAGATCCTATAACAGCCACCTATACACCTCATCAGGTACCCAAAACGGAAAAGCCACCTATATATTTTTTGAAGGGTAAAAGCCGTTCCATATATTTCATCAATTTTCACATGATTCGTCATAATCAGGGAAATAACAGTTACACTGAAGATATCTGTCTTTTCTTCTAGGCTTCTCGACACGCGAAATTACTACTGGTCTAACCTCATATCATATATTCAACAATCCCTGAAGGCCCAACTTTCACAAAGCATTCCCTCTTTTCTAAAACCAATTCGAGAAAACACATGGATAATCGTGGCGTCAGTCCCTTGACAGGACGTCAGGACTAATAAGTTTATGCTTCAAAGCTATGAAATGAAAATCTGCAATTTAGACACACTTCATTCCTGATACAAAAGGATATCTATATCCCTCATCCCATCACAGTTGATAGTGCATGTTGTAACTTCAGTACTATCATACTCTCAAGTCTTACCATACATCAGCCTAGCTAACTTTTTTTTTATTGTTATGCAGTTATTATGATCCATACAGAGGTGTAATAGTTTATTTTCGTGTTGTTGATGGAACAATAAAGAAGGGTGATAGGATATATTTCATGGCTAGTGGCAAGGTAATTGATTTACACTATACCATATATATATACACACAGACACAGGATGAATGATGTTGCAGTTCTACAAATTATTCTGAAGATATGCATACGTTGAAACAATTTTCTACCTGGCTTTATTATGTTTCATATTAACAGGATTATGTTGCCGATGAAGTTGGGGTCCTGTCACCCAATCAGTTGCAAGTCAATGAACTATATGCTGGTGAGGTAAAATTTTCTAACTTGTGATGACTGTCAGTGGTGAATATCTGCTATCACCAAGCATCTTACTAAAAACTCATGTTGATTTCATACCTAATTGTTGAGTTGTTTACTATTATTATCATTATTATTATTTTTATTTTACTTTAACTATACACGCTACTACAAGATGGAGGCAGGGGTGGAGACCACTACTGACGACGTTCTTGGCCGGTTCCTGGGCCATCTGGCTCCAGCGTAACTGGACCATCTTTTGTGGGGAGAGATGCCAGGTTGAGACCGTTGTACACCATATTTCTTTTCTCCTTCGGGAATGGGGTTTTGGGTAGGAGGTTTCTTATCCTCGATTCTCTCGCCTTTTTTGCCGCTCTCTCTTCGAGAGTGGTTACTTTTTACATGACCTTTTCATAGATTTATATATACATGGATGACAACCGCCCTATCGGGGTCCATCCTTTTTCCTCTCAAAAAAAAAAACTATAGCAAATTTCTAGATTACATCTCAAGTCGCAACTGCGCATCCATCACACAGTTCTTTAGGTTTAAATGTCCACAACATTTGTAGATCATTTATATTTTGATTTGACAGTTGCACTTCTCATTCTTTGTCAGTATGTGTTGTATTGTTTACTAGAATTTGATGCCTTCCACTTTGCATGATAACTTAAACAATGTTTTGACTTTTGATATATGTAGTCATGATTTCTGGATTACAAATTGCTAAGTATAACTTTTTTAGGTGGGATACCTTTCAGCTTCAATAAGATCAGTTGCAGATGCACGCGTCGGTGATACAATTACTCATTTTGGAAGAAAGGCAGAATGCTCGTTGCCAGGATATGAGGAAGCTACACCTATGGTGTTCTGTGGTCTATTCCCAGTTGATGCTGACCAGTACTGACCTTTTTACTGTCGAAATTATCATTGTTAGTTTCATATGTTCTTGGGTTTTGAAATATCAGTTATTTTCTACTGACAGGTTTCCTGAGTTGCGTGATGCATTGGATAAGCTTCAATTGAATGATGCAGCTCTAAAGGTCAATGAAATGTCTCGATGAATAAAAGATCTACTAGAAACTTGACATTACTATCTTTTACCTTTACATTTTATTGCTTTGAGATAGTTGCATGCATGCATCATATTTACTGAAACAGTGACCAAAGTATTCCGGAAAGAATTGCATTTTGATCTTAAATGTTTAAAATCTCCACATGTGCTATGAAACTTTTTTCTCATATCTAAGTTGTATACATTTGAGTATGTGTCTGCTGATCTTTGACATTTTTCTTTCACTTCCCCAAGCAATAGGTGTTTTCTTGTAAAGAAAAAAAATATGTCATCAATGTTATTTCAGACTATATCATTCTTATGTTTATGGTTCATTTTCTTTTAAGCTACGCTCCTATCTTATGTCATTGCAACCTGCTTATTTTATTTGTCCATCTCAGTGAGCAAACTTCATGAGAAATACTTTATCACTGCAAATTTGAGAAAATGACCTTAGATTTGCTTACCTACTGTAGTTTGAGCCTGAAACTTCGAGTGCTATGGGCTTTGGTTTCCGGTGTGGTTTTCTAGGCCTTCTTCATATGGAAATCGTTCAGGTATGTTGACTTGTCTGTAGAAGCCATTTACGAATTCTAATGGATATTGCTTCTCAAAAAAATCTAATGGATATCCTCTTTGTAGGAAAGGCTTGAGAGGGAGTACAACTTGAACTTGATAACAACAGCACCAAGTGTTGTGTACCGAGTCAATTGTTTAACTGAAGATGTTGTAAGTGCTTTTTCTTTTGTCCTTGTTGTTCTGATGTCATGTGATTCTGCAACTTTTATTGAATAAACTAGCATCTTCCCCACTAACAGTGTTGTTTATTCTTGTGTCGACTTGAACTGTAAAAATGAAATAGACTAAACATATCAAAATAAAATAGAAAACCAAACACAAAGAACATAAAAAATGTAACAAGAAAAAAAAAGAAACCACACAAAAATTATGAAAACAAAATAGAAGGGGAAGATACCACAAACATCCTGGTGAATTTGGACCTTATGGCATAGACTATGAGGAGACTGTGGCTAAGATGACTAGTGTAAGTACCTTTATTGCCGGCTCTACGGAAGAAATCTTTGAGTCTATTTCAGTTCGATGGCCCACCAGATTTTACTTCCGAGAACACACTTAAGATGGAAAATGTTCTGAAAATTCTCATGGAATCGGCTGGTTAACTACTACTATTTTGGGGCGTTTCTTTTTGTTCCTTCTGGTATCCATGCCCTTAGTCACTTTCTGCAGGAAGCTGCATGTCTATTTTCACTTGGTCAGATTGAATAAGCCATATGTAACAACATAATATCAACTAATAAGTTTTCATGGTTCATCATATGAAAAATGGTGTATAAAGCTACATAGCTTGTTTACTTGTTGCACTTGGCCATAAATCTTTCTGAAGTCTATCTGGGTATATGATGATGCAAAAGTTTTTGCATTTGTATTCACAAATACTATTAAATTATGCATAAAGACAAAGCCCACGGTTCCTTTCCTTTTTTTGGTACAGATTGAGTGTTCAAACCCATCTTTACTTCCGGAGCCTGGGAAGAGGAAGTCAATTGAAGAACCATTTGTCAAGGTTTTTATTTCATCAATTTTCTCGTCTTGTTATTTCCTGTAATAGTATGCATTGTTTTCTGATTACAAATATTTCATGTCTCTAATATGTGACTGTTTTTAGATTGAAATGCTCACGCCAAAAGAGTATATAGGTCCCCTCATGGAACTTGGTCAAGAAAGGCGAGGCATATTCAAAGAAATGAATTATATTACAGAGAGTAGAGCTTCCATAATTTATGAGTTGCCACTTGCAGAGGTAATCCAAATGCATTTTGGAAGCATTATTGTTATGTATTTAATAGTGGTTTTTGCTTGACAAGATTCTATACTCACATATAGTTTTTTTTTGAGAAATATACTCGCATATAGTTATAGAAAGAGACATATATATTTATATCATAAAATAGTTACGTAAGGATGTTAAATACTATATAAAATCCGACAAATCTATCTCTAAGGAGTGGGCAATGCTTCAAATGCAAGTCAGAGTAACGACCTTTCTATCTCAAAGAAATCCTAAAAGATCTAATTAAATATTTTAGCTACAGACAAAAATCTGGAAGTTAACAAACATTGGAACTGGCTGAGTGGCATGATGACAGCATGTGTAGTTGGGGCATGGCTGAACAGAATTGTGGCATCACACTGAACTAGTTCTGATGGTTAGACAACAACTTCAAGTATCGTGTATGTGGGGTCCTTTGCATAGCTGTGCCATAATTGAGCCTGACTGTTTTTCTTCCTCAAACACATTGCTTTCTTCTTGAATAAGTATGTGATGATGTGTGGTATCGCTCATACTGAGACTTGGTGAATAAATGCAAGACATACTCATGGAAATGAATTGTAAAAATGAGAAAAAAGCATCTTCCTTCCAACTCACAATCCAAACCTTTTCCTGTGCAAAAGAGACCTTACGAACTTCTATGATTTTCTTCATGAGGAGCATACCTGCAAAAAGAACTCATGTCGATTAGTTTAGAAGCGAATTATAATTTTTTGTGGTTTCTTCCAACGTTCCTACTTCTCACTTTATTATTGCTGTTACACTTAATGCTTCTTCTGTTGGTCTGCAGATGGTTGGAGATTTTTTTGATCAGCTTAAGTCTAGGAGCAAAGGATATGCTAGCATGGAATACTCTTTTGTGGGGTACACGTTAATTTACACAGGAATTATAGATCTTATTTTGTGAAGGATTACAGGCTTTTGTGACATAACATGAAAGATCCATTTAGATATAGCCTATAGGAAGTCTTAATTACATCATTTTATCTTCCTTTTCGCTAGGGAAATAAAGAAAACAAACTATGAAACACTTACTTGCTACCTTATTTTGTCTTTTGAACTGACAGATATAGGGAAAGTGATTTGGTAAAGCTTGATGTCCAGATAAATGGCGAACTTGTAGAAGCATTATCAACAATAGTACACAAGGATAAGGTATCCACATGATCCAGGACATAGGTTTTAATAAATCTGTATTTTCACTTTTATGTTGATAAGTCACAGCACTTGTCTCTTTTGGTGATAGGTAATAATTGTTTGTTTTGTTACGCTTTTGTGGTATTTAAACTTGTGGTTCCTGTTGGAATTCAGTTTAGCATTAACATAAGATATTTCTACTTATAACCATTTTCTCTAGTTATTAATTAACTTAATTTAGGTTTAAATTACCACTTTTGTTGTAATCTTTGGTTATAACTATTCTGTTCAATGATTTCCGTTGATACATCTACATCTCCAGCAGAGGCTCTTTGATATTTATGAACTAAACAAAACTTCTTTGATTTTCCCTGAATGAGGTACTGCAAATATTTTGATATAATCTCAAAATGGATCTGTGATGACTATCTCATATATGCTATATGAAAGTATCATTATGAAATTTTCTTAATGGTCTTTTTAGTTTGAAAAGGATTATGAACTTTTTATGAGGATGACAAATAACAAATTGTTGAATTGAAACGTTCTTAATAAATCGCCAAGAGTAGCAAGAACATGAACTAGGAAATCATGTTTCTTTTTAGTTTGAAAAGGATTATGAACTTTTTATGAGGATGACAAATAACAAATTGTTGAATTGAAACGTTCTTAATAAATCGCCAAGAGTAGCAAGAACATGAACTAGGAAATCATGTTTGACAGCATTTCTTCACCGTATCCAACTATTTCTTTTAAAGCTTTGGAGGAAATTAGTTAGGATGTTCTTTTACCCTTTAGTTCTGCATATATCCTGTTAATTATAACTAACTGGATTAGTTGGTGAATCCTGAATTATTTAAAACCAAATGTTCCACCGAAAGAAATAGATAATAGAGAAAAATGTAAACAATCAAAATTTTCGCAAATTATGAGTCATTGAATTGTTGTATTTATTGGTCTGGTAACTAAATATATCACAGTTGTTAAAGTGATCTAGAAAAGATGAACATGTCGTCTTTCTTTAGTGGAGGAATCAGCCTAAGTTGACCATCCCCTTCTCCATATCTTTGTTCTTTTTCTTTCTCTTTTCTCTCGTTCATCCCAATCAACTTGGAATCTACTGTGTGGGCTGATACTGATTTGTCATTGAAAGCAATTTAATTGAATCCGTAAATAATGTGTCAACATCATTTTTCAGGCCAATCAATTGCCTCTTATCAAAGTACTTGACTTTTCACTGACCTGCATTATGTATTGGCTTTTTCAGGCTTATTCCGTAGGGAGGGCCCTAACTCAGAAACTAAAGGAGCTTATACCTCGGCAAATGTTCAAAGTGCCAATTCAGGTAAACTTAATTGTTTTCAATATTTTTTTAGCTTATTTTAGCTTCGTTAAGTTTCAAATGATACACACGTATAATGTCACAGGCATGCATTGGCTCAAAAGTTATTGCTAGTGAATCTTTATCAGCCATTAGAAAGGATGTTCTAGCAAAATGTTATGGTAAGTAATGCAGCAATACACTTTTCATGAAACGCCGTGCTCTTTCTTTTTAAGATTTTCAAGTTCTCACACAGGCTACAACTGGGACTCAAAATAGAGTCCAAAAGAAAAATCCATGTGTTATTGCATATATGATATATCTATTATCATACTTCATTGTATCATGTCAAAAGCTCATCTTTCTAAGTTGCTTCCCTTTCTTCTTATTTAGGTGGTGATATATCAAGGAAAAAGAAGTTGCTCAAGAAGCAGGTGACTTGTTCTCAGTGCCACAATAATGCCAAATTTAACTTTGAAGTCTAAGTTTAGAAGCAAGTACAAGGGCAGTCATGCATCTAGAGAAGTTCTTTCGATTTCTTTTAGAGTTTAATGAATATACTTGCAAGGTTGCACTACATGAGTTTATTTGCAAAGCAACTCATGCATCTGGAGTTCTTAAAGAGCTTTATTGATAAATAGTGCTAGGTGCAGGCGAACCCCAACAATCATCTGGATTTAATCCAGCAGTCGTGTAGCCCAACCCAAAAATTTTTGGATTTAATCTGACAGCTCTGTTAAAAACTTCCCTTTCACCAATAGACATTGGATTAAATAGCACGACTTGGGTGTCTCGCATAAGTGTCGGCCATATATTCTTTCATAGTTCTCTAAATATATCAATAATTAGGCTTTGTTTGGTGGTTTCCTTCTTACACTTGATAGACAGATGATATATGGAACAAATCATCACGCCATTAAAATTCTGCTATAATCCAACAATTCAAGATTGTGTGTTCACGCCTTTGATTGTCAGTTACATGAAATTTTTTAAATTTCCTGATCACGTGCTCACAGACTTGTTACTTTATTGACCAACTTCTAACTTTTCCATGACCCATTCGCAGGCCGAAGGAAAGAAAAGAATGAAAGCAATTGGAAAAGTTGAAGTGCCTCAAGAAGCATTCATGGCTGTCCTAAAATTAGAAAAGGAGGTGATATAGTTTTGCGCATTTGCCATTTGACAATTATGCCGCATGGTCAACTAGTCAGAGAGGAATCATGTACAAATTTCCCGTGGAAGAAGTTGGTTGCTGCCATCCAATTGAAGAGATTTACAGTCACTGGTTACCATTTACCAGTATCTTTTTTTGGCTTGATTCTTCAGCAAAAAAATCAGAGCCCAGCGCCCGCGAGTTTGTCCAAAAAAGTACACAGAACGTGGCTGGAAAATGCATGCCCAGCTGACCGCAACTTTCAGTTGGACGTGCTACAATTTAGCCTTATAATATTCATTAGGTGGTCATAGCAATCGATTACCAAAGAAACGAAGAAAAAGAACTCTTAATATATTGTTTGACCAATATAAATCAGTGTTGATTCTGTCATTATCCAATGTTAATTTCATGGAAGCATGCAATCCATCTTATCCATTGAAAATTCAACAAATCATGTTAGATGTTTTTTTTGAGTGGCACAGGAAAAGGGGGCTTCCACCAGTGCCCTCATTGCACGATGCTCACATTGTCCTCTTGCCATTGGATGCCCCGTGAGGGGCGAGCCATCGCTGCCTTTTGCCAGAAACGAACTAACCAATGCAATGCAAGATTGTGACAACAAAAAAGAGCAAAAGGTCCGGTGAAGGAAATCAATGTAGCAACACGATTGGTTGCCGTCACCATCATATCTCATCTTTTTCCTCAAGGTAACGAGTTAAAATGAGACGTAAGTTTGCATTTTTATTTTTTGGTTAATTTTGATGGTCAAAAGAAATATCAGTTAAATTGAATTCTTTTCATATGAGCTTAATTCCTTATCATGAACCAACCAAGTGTTGATTGATTGAAACATCCTTTTTGAAGAAATGATTTCTGATACGATGTTAAAGTCTATCTTGGATACATCCGAGGACCACCCTCTACAGTCAACTACTTGGAACCACTAAGCTTCGTTAGTTGATCGTCCTTATTTGGGAAGATCTGGTAGTAGACTTTGATTTTTCTTCTCCTAATTTTTTTTAACTTGGATTGTTCATTTACGACAAATTATGTTCAAATATCATTCTCAACTTAATGAACATATGATTTAAGTTCGAAACTGCTCCTTTTGTCCCGTGATCTATAATTCAATCTCCATATTATTTTTTTCGGTTATCATGGAGCTTATTAATTTGTGTCTAATTATTACTCCTCTCAGATTTCCGTAGGTGAATTCAACCTCTGTAGATTGGATGAAACATCGGTTACTACTTTTTTTCCTAATCTTGACAAATATGGAAATAAGCTTGTTATCCATATCTTGTCAAGCCACGTGAAATTTCTCTTTAATTACTCTGTCGAAAAAAATGTGTGACCCACGAAACATGAGAAAACAGGAATCTTTTCACTCCACAGGGACTCTGGATGCAGGATGCAGTAGTAACAGTACCGCACGAGTTTTAAGTTACACCAAGAAACAAATGGTCCCTAGAAGATAAAGACGAGGAGCAATCCAATCAAAGTTGTGCATGTTGCCATTAGAGACAGTGACCAGAGATCAATCCATCCAAACTGATCACATCCAAATTAAGTTGGCTGTCAACAGGGCCTCCTTCCTATCAGCTGCGGCTGATGCCAACTGCTTGATCAACTCTTCATTTATATTTTTCGAATCTAATTAAATTGATAGACTTCTTGGTACTAATTTTAGCATTTAAAATATATCTCATATTTTCTTTATTTTTTTAATTAAAAAGGAAGGGTCTCATTAATAAAAACTGAACCGGAATTTTTTCTTGATCTCCCTTATCTTAGCTGCAAGAGATTTGAAGAATTAAAGATATATTATTGATGAGTGTAAGATGTGATATTATTCACTATTTTGGATATTAGTCCGTATAATTTTAACAGTGTATCATATTTTATTAAAATTATATTCTTATATATACTCCAACATTTTTTTTTTATTTTTTCACATGCATCTAAAAAGAAGATTCACACGCTTATTATAACATAAAGAATCATCTGATAGCATCCACTATGGGACTTAGTTCGTATGTTTTTATTAAAATGCGTCGTGTCAAGATTATATTTTCATATATACCAAATATCTCTTGTGACTTGTCCATATAGCATTCGTCAAATAATTATTATTATTATCATTTTTAAACTTTTAATATCACTTTTTTAATCTTCTTTTATTTTTTTTGTTTTTAGCATTAATTTTTAATAGTATATAAAGATTATATGAAGTTAAAAAAATAGTGACTAATATTTGAGAAGATAAGAAGTATCCTTTGTTTATTCACAACATCCAATTCAATTTCCTGCAAGTAGATCATCAATCACAAATACAATTTTCTGAACATTATGAGGAGGGACGACATGCATTTGGCATCTGTAAAGTTCAAGTTGGCGTCTGCTACTTGCTTGTCCTGATCTACCATTTCTGATATATATCACCATGGCATGCAATGGATGGGCAGTGGAAGTTCATAAATGTCAAAGAACACGTGAAAATTTTGAGGCCAATCGCAGCAGGCGAAGTAATTGCCCTCATCCGACATACGTCGGCATCCATCTTTTGCCAGCTATTTATAATCCCCACTCTTTTCCTCTTCTTCCTTCTCCTCCTCCAGATTCATTGCTTTGCAGGTTTCCAAGTCAAAAACAGAAAACAACACATACCAGGGTCGGCCAGCCATTTCCATGCATGTGATCACAAATATTCCACACCCATATAAAAAAAACTGACATATATGAAACATTTTTATGCTTGTTGGTGTTTTTATTATTATTTATAATGAAAAAAATATTTGTATATGAATCGACTCTTCCAAGTGATAATAAATTTTGTTACATTGCCAAATTTCAATTTTATTTATTATTTATGTTATCCTACATATATTGCTTTTTTAATTGTATAATGATAAAAAAAATTAATTAGAAATCAAAATTTGAATATAAGAAAATCCAAGTTAAGAAAACATCAGGGATATTGACATTTTCTTAATGAGGTAAATAGCTCTATAGACGGTGTATATAATCTTATAGCTCGTATTATTTCACTCGATTAACTAAGTAGTCATGCATCAAACTAATGATCTAGCTCATAAGTTGAAACAACATGCTAATCTCACAACATGAAATAATATATAAAGGTAAAGAAGATTAACAAAATAACTAATAGAGTTTGGTTGTGATAATCGAATAATAAAATATTATGATTATGATAGTTTAATTAATAATCAATCGAGTAGACCAAAATTGCAAAAAATCTATTTGGGTGCATATATATATATATATATATATAACGCTATATTTTAATATTTCACTTTGGATCCTTGTTCGTTTAATGTTTTCACACTTCACTTTTCAATATTCATTTATTTTTCTATTTATTTTTATTTATTCCTATGACAGAGGAAGAGATGAGCTCGCACCTCTAAGTGGAAGAGGTAGTAATCACCGTGTCCACATTTTTATATCACATGTGAAATATAATAAGTCATATTAATATGAATATTTGCATTCTAATAGTTACAAAAATAGTTAATATTAATAAGATTTAATTGCTAAGTGGATAAGTGCAAAGATTGTATATCGTCAATTCACAATCTTCAACATAGATTATATATTACGATAAAAAAATCATTTCTTTAACTATTTTATAAAATTAGCAACAAAAATTCAAATGCTATAATTTGATTGATGACTCCACAATTAGAATAAGAGAAAATTAGTTTTAAATTTATTTTTTAAAATATAGTTAACTAGAAAAGTACATCTCTTTAAAATCATAAATACATAATATAACAAGAGAAAAATACATGTCTTATAAGTAGCAAATATCAATATATACGAGCATTCTCGTATGGAGGATTCATATATAAGAGAAATGTGATTATTTATCATAAAATTCTCATGTACAAAATCCCAACTAGAAATAAATAAACATGTTGTAAGAGTGGAATCTACATCAATTTATTATAAAAGAAATTGTAAGAAAAAAATTACACAGCAGTATTAAAAAACTTTTGAATCTGTAAGGTTATAATTAGCAATAAAAAATATTTTCTTATTTTAAACTTACAGGTTTTTATTATAATAAAAGGGAAAGAAGGATTACCTCATGTAAATAGTTAAGTTTGATAGATGAATAATTAAATGAAGGATGTCGATAATGAAAGATAAATTAAAAATAAGATAATTTATCATAGTATAGTCAAACTTATACACTGGGCCTTTGAATCAATATCATTTTAATCCAACGATGCAAATTGTCTGTGTTTTGAACCATCGGATTGAAAGTGATGCTGATCCAAAGGCTCAGAGCCTGTGTATGCACGGTGCATACACAATTTGTGTATGCACGCTAATATGCCTATATATATATATATATATATATATATATATAGATATGAGTCTGCAGTATAAATTGTAGTAGTCTACTATGTTGGCTTATTAACGTGGAGTTACATTCACAAATTTACACTAACAAATTTGTAATATATATGAGTCTCGTAAGATTATGTTGTGATTTACAATGCTAAAAATATTATATATATATATATATATATAGTTTAAATAAAATATTTTATCTGTGATATCATCTTTTAAATAAATAATTTAAAATATTTAAATGTGTGTATATATTCGGGAAATCCAAGTCAACAAAAGCTTGGGACCCACGAAAATAGGAGACGGGAAATTGATTCTCCCTACCCTCGGAATGGATCTCTTTTATGCTTGCGTAGGTGTATATAATTATAATAACTCATGTTGGTCAAACTAATCACGTTAATGTTATTTAATGTACAATGTACGAAATTAATAATAATATAAACAGTCACATCTAAAAAATGTTTGAAAACTCAACAATTAAATGAAGATGTAATATGACGACAAAAGTGTAAATTTCATATGTTAGTAATTGACATGAAGGTCACCTATAAAAGCATAAAATAAAATGTAAATGAAAGATTGTTCTTTTATAGACTAATAGATCACTAATGAAATTAAGGATAGTTACATGCATTATTTATTTTATCTTCAAGCATAATTTTAATATTAAAATTTAACGGTTACAACTATAATTATAATTTATTGTTAGAATTGTTCGAACTATTATAACTATAAATTTAAAATTTTATGATTAAATATATTTAACATAATTTTAATTACCTGATGCATACCATCTTTACTTTTTTTTATAACTAATTTATCTAAGGACAAAAAGAAACTAGAGTCCATGAAATATTAATAAACAAAGTGCAAGTTGGCTGAGTCTATGTCTCGAGTTAGGGAAGAGTTAGTAATTTCCCATTTTAGCTTAGGAATCATTTATGTTGTTTAAAGAATTATCATTGTGCTCTATTTCTTTATGGAATAAATGAAACGCGAATATTTTTTATGCCGAAAAAAATGAAGGGCTGGTACCAAAAATATATATTAAGAATGTGTAAAGAATCAAACAGTACCACACGTGTTAACACTACTCTATTGTTTGCTATGTGGATATATTCCATGCGATCAAGACACATAAAAATATAAAAAAAAATATTTTAAATTTTAAATAAAATAATTTTTTAGTCTGAATTTTTTTTATATATTTGTGATTATACTCGATGCAACTAATCGGAGTATGCACATTAATGTCTTGTTTGACTATATCAAAATAAAAGTTTTTTTTATGTTGAATATTACCAATCAAGTTTGATTATTTACTCTCAGATCACTTCCTTCCATTTAAACTGTGCATTTAATTTTCAATGATAAATTTTTTTCACTTGTATTATAAATTATGTATAAATAATTCAGTCAAGTGTTATTTATTTAGGTTTGGAAGAAACATTATGAAAAATGAGAGACTTTTGTCTAACTAGGAAAATCATCACCATCTTATATCGAACATCAAAAGTTCAAAAAATAATGTTTAGAGAACTATATGTAATTATGATACGTCATACTAGTATGAGGGACGGACCAAGAAAGAAAAGTTAGAGAGGCCAAAATATATAACAATAAATTGTAAAAAGTTGGGAGGAACCAGAATTTAAACCTTAAACCTCTTGATGAGAATCAAAACCACCTATTCACAACACTAGTCTAATAATTGAGATAATTTATTAATATTTATTCTATTTATTGATTACAGCTACTAGTGTATATATATATTATACATCGAAAAGTTGAGAAAAGGGGAGAGGGGGAGAGACCCCCGCCCTCTATGTAGATCCGCCCTTGCTAGTATTATGCTATAACCGTGATATACATTTATTTCATCCCTTTTATCTACACCTACAAGATATTCCACCTAAGCCCAAATTATCCAATATCATTTTTAATAATTATTGAAAAAATTAAACCCTAAAAAAATTCAAGTATCGTTTCTCTCTAATCAAGCCCCCTATTTTTCTTAATTTGTATTTATGGTTCTCCAACTTCTATGACCTCATTCCAAATATTTGTAAAGGTCACAAGTACCCCGTTCATTACTTATAAATTGATAATAATAAAAATTCATTATTATTTAAGATTTAATATTACATAATTAAGTTTGAATTAAACGTACTATGACTAGTAATCCATTATATATACATATCTAAATATTATTGTACTAAATAGAGATTCTGATGGTCTTAAGGTAATTTTTGAAGTTTGAAAAAAAAACTTTTGGAAAATGAATTCAATGATTATGTGAACTCATAATTTATAAATTTAAATTTTAATTATTCTATATTAAAAATGTGATTATAAATTTATTTTAAAAAATATTTTATCTTAAAAATTAAAGTAAATGATATTATATTAAAGTCAGTGACATAATCATATATTTAAAATTGAATAATAAATATTTAAATTCATGGAATAAGTTATGAATTCACACACCTTTAAATGCATAAAAAAACACGAATTAATACATGGCGATAAGGATGGAAAGTAGATAACGACATCTACTCCGTCATCCCCGCCACCATCATCTCTCCATTTGCCTCGTCCCCACCTTTCAATTTCCTTCCCGTGCCGAGAAACATGATGGAAAAATAAGGCAAACAAACAAAAAACGAACGCCATTGCTGGCCAGAGAGAGAGAGAGAGAGAGAGAGAGAGAGACGAACTGCTCAACTGAGTCACTTGGCCTCCATCCTTGAGAGAGAGAGAGAGAGAGAGAGAGAGAGAGAGAGAGAGAGAGAGAGAGAGGAAACTGCCCGACTGAGTCAGTTGTCTTCCATGGGCTGCCACCACCGTCCTGTTCATATTTCACGTCCACGTCCATTAAACGTTTTTTTATTCCGAGTCTTCGTGCATACAAATTTTGCAAATTCTGACGAATTAAATTCCATGAAAAGGATGCATATCTTTTGATATCTGGACCGACGTCGTTTAAAATTCGATTGCTATTTTTTTAAAAGTCCCATGGAGATCCAATGAACTTTAATTAATGCAAATCGTAAATAATAAAAGAAATATACGAGATTCTACGTACATATTGCAGGACCGTATTGTAATTATAAGACATTTTATCCATAAAAAAAGTATTTTCAAAATTCTATCACGACTTTACCACACTTCCGTTTGAATTAATTATTATTTATGACTAAAACTTCACACATCTTATTTCGTCATTCTTTGTTTTATAATTATGTGTGAAGTCTCATGATCTAAAAAAGAAAGACCTACTTCACTACTCTCCGAGTCTCAAAAATGAACAGAAATTAATAATAACTTTTTTTCTATTACATATATAATCAGATAAAACATAGTCAAGTCGCTAGCTTTACTCATAACTAATAAACTTATATTTAACCAAGTTTGATTGACACACCTGTTTAGCAAAGATATATTTCGGATTGATCGGAAATTAGTAGCCCTGAGTTTGAGTTTCAAAGTCGCCAATTTGATCAGAGAAATATCTTTCTTGCTTTTCATTCTTGACTTCGGATTAGTCAGGTGCTAGTATCCCTGTACACCGAGGTCCCAAATGAATATAAAAAAAATCTATATTTTATATACTAAGAAAAAATATAAATCAACATAGTTATTCCTCCTAAAAATTGATATAATTATAAAGGATGCTATCGCAAGAGATTAGAAGCATTTTTATCAAGATAATTAGAATGATTGTGATGCAATAAATAATTAATAGTTTAAGATTCAATCTTAACATATATATTATTAGGAAGAATATCTAAATTAAATTAATAAAATATTAATAATCTTAATTAATAGAGTCAAAAGGTTTAAAAAATACGATAAAAAATTCAATTAAAATTAAAATATTTAGATGCCCTATTTTTAGAGCGTTCCCAATATCCTCCTACATAAAGAAAGCAAAGAGACATATATTATACTCATATTTGCTTATTGTTCACTTTCACCTACCATTCGGATTGGACATTGGTTCAAATTTAATGTTGTCAATTATGTGGATGTCAATTAAAATTTTAATTTTACGTTCTTGCAAAATAAAGTTTTTTTTCAGGAGAGTCATTCAGAAATTATAAATATTTATGGTATTACGTTTATTGCTTAAAATATCTTTAATCCATAATGACATATCATGCCTCTAAATCTCATACTTTATCTCCTAACTGAAAAGACTCGGAAGACTCTACAAGTATCCGATGAACCATGTCAATTATACATATGTGCATAAGAAATATAACAATTAGACTTAACAATTGTCTATCTAACAACATAAATAATTATACATTTAAAATACATCTATCAATTAAGAGATATATAACTAATCTAATTTTAAAAACTTCTATAAATAATAAAGGACTCGAAATCCAAAGTACATCAATAAAGTCATAATAAACATTAATAGTTAACACATAAGTTCATAATCTATAAGCCTGTATGTTATCATAGTTTTAACACTATCACTTAATAACATGAAGATAAGGTATGACCCAATGTCACCTACATGTGCAAGCATATGTCATGAGCAACACCGTCATCAGTGATCAATCTGAATCACCTCCACGGATCCAAAGTGTAGGAGAAAATTTTCAAGGTAAGAAAATGTAAAAGTGAGCATCATCCCAAATGAGATAGTATAACAAGCACAATGTATCAATATATTAATTGTTTTAAAAAATTCAATGTCCAATTTTAATATTATCGATATCAATTCCAAATCAATATCAATAATAATATGAATATCAATAATTATTTCACATACACTTATCAATATTCAATATGTTAATATCCAATTCAATTTGATTCAATCTTAAAGTTATCTTTTAACTTCATATTCAATTAAAATCAATTAATCATAAAGGGTTGACATTTGCATCATCCAACAAGGATAATTACTCCTGAATTGCCATGTGCGCCCGAATGACTTCTCTGAAGATAGTCAACTTTTCATATTTGGGGCCAATCAATTAATCTATAAGAAATTTGTTCGATAATTCGATGACGTCAAAGTCTTTTTTAATACTAAATTTAATTAATCAATACATCAATTATAGTTGCGTGCTTTATTTTTTAAGATTTAGCATGTAATTCAATTTCTAGATGACATCAATAATTAATTAAGAATTTTGAGCATAAAATAAGAAACATAACTTGCATGATAAACAATTCAATTTAATAGAAAATGGATAACTTAAGTTACACCAGTAAACACATAAATATAACTAAATTACCCTCATCAGTGGGTGGTTGCAGTCATTGCCACAGAAAAGGTTCGGTATGGATCAATTAGGCTCTCTATGCCCTAACCTTGACCACTATAGCCCAGACGTAACCGCTATGCTAGCCGTAGTGATATTTAAGTTGAGCATAACTACGACCTGACCATAGCCACACTCAATCATCCAATCATCCGTACCAAGTGTCCAAAGCATCTCTTTCATATTTTCATCCCTTGTTCAATTGGAATTTCATATTATGTCTAATACAAATAATTTCTAATTATTTGTGAGCAATATTTCTATTAACATTATAAATCTGACAATTTCAATTGCTCAATCTAACACATTAAATCTAGACTTTAAAGTTCAAAATAAACATTATAAGTTTAATATAAACACGATAATTTAGCAATTCACAAATCTTAAGCTCTCATATATCGATAACAATTAATTATTTCAAAGCATCATGAATAATACAATCAATCACTCATTCTATCCATTCATACCGACACAAACACAATTTAACAATATAAAACTTTTCTTCCTATTTCAGGTGAAAAATTATGAGTTATTGATGAAATTTCATTAATTCTTATAAAAAATAATGTCAAATAAAATTTGAAAGAAGAAGTGGATCCATCTATATATCTTTGCAGCTTACTGCTCACGGAAACATCCGACCTTTCAAATTAGGATTTCTTCTTTGGCCATTCTTCGCCCCAACCCCCACCCTCACCTCGAGATGGTGATCTCCTCCTTCTTTTTGTACCTCTTGCTCTTCCAGGGTTCCTTCTTGGAGTGCTTCAATCAATGGAACACAATTATGTTAAAATTCTAGTAGTTAGTGCTCTTAGATGGAGACAATGAGAGAAAAGAAATGAGGAAATAAGAGTTTGAGCATTGGTTGAGGTTTAGATAGGCGAAGTTTTAAGTGAATTAATTAACAAAAGTTTTGAACTATTAAACTCACTTGACCTAAATGTATCCCACTTCAAATTATTACTATTATTCATGGTAAAACAAGAAAAAATCTACTTGAAAATGAACCTGAAGCGTCCATAAACAAAATATTCCCAAAATAAACAAAAAATGTTCACTTTTTTATTATATTATTATTTTCCTTTCGTTATCGTACAATAAAAATATGGAATTAACTTCGTAATGTTATTTCGAAGAAATCATTTTCAAGAAAATTTGTTTTCTTGTTTTTTTATTTCACAAACATAAAAACATTGACATCACTTAAATTATTAGTCACTCAATCGACAAAGAATTCGTCGCTATCTCAATTTCGCATTTTCCATATTATCAAAATGCAAAAGAAAAATCAATATTTTTTCTTATGTGATATATTTTTACAATATAAAAATTTATTATTTTAGAAAATATTAGTTACATATTTTTTTAGAAAATACTTGGAAATTATGTTCCTACAAAATTTATCGATGCAAATGGCTTATTAAATTTCTAGATGTATGCAAATATACCGCAATGTACCATGCATAGTTTGCTCATTTTTTTTGCCGATCATATTTATTTAAGTTAAATAATATTGCGACTTTAACATTTAACTATTTATAATATTATTTTTTTCAAATCTTAATTATTTCTCCTGAATAATCATTTTACAAGTATTTTTTTAATTTATAAACTAATAAATGACACTACAACGATTACAGTTAATAAGAAACATACACACAAGGAATTTGTCTCTAAATATAACTTAGAACAAATTAAGATCAAAGAGGAACATTATTTGATGAGTTAGATTTTGAATCACTTAGGACAGATGCAACAATAACAACAGTGCTATTTTACCTAATAAGTTAGCACATTTTTTTGCTTTTGTTTCATTGGAAATATGTTTATTGTCCTTTTCCGGTTATAATATAATTTTTTAGTGAATGAACAAATTGACACCCAAGTAAGAGATTAAATAATGTATTTCACCAAATCAAGTTCGAAATTTTTATTTTTATTTTACTAGAGCTACTAGTAGTAATTCAGAGAATATATATTAGCATTTAAATTCAAATTATTATTTTCTTGTTTCATATTTATAAAAAAAGATTATTGATTTAGCTGGAATATATATTAGCATTTAAATTCAAATTATTATTTTCTTGTTTCATATTTATAAAAAAAGATTATTGATTTAGCTGAATGAATCGGATCTTGAACTTTGATAAGAAGCTACCACAATGTAAAAAAATGAAAGTCATTAATAATTAAAAATGATCTAATTTTTTAAATATTTTTTTATATTTGATCAAAATGATAAATTCTTAAATGTTTACTGAAAGTCTAATTTTTTAATATTAATTTTTTAAAAATATTTTATTTTTTTAGCATCAATTTCTTATTATATGTAAATTATTATATGAAATGGTTATATTTAATATTATTAAAATTGAGATCGAATAAAGATCGTTTGATGTAGTAAATCTTACCGATTGGATCGTCAAAATCGAAATCTTTTTAACCTCAGTGACATTGGGATATTTCTTTTTACAATATCCAGTGCTTTTTTGAAAGGGGGTGCAGAGGTAAGATTCGGTCGTGTCCTTGGGCTTCCAATTCCAACACGAGTTAAAGATGCGTCTTCCCCCCGACACGTTGCCTTCCGCAAAAGCACCACCCATCACCGCGCCAATAACTGAACAAGAAACTAAAAGGACACCCAAAAGAAGGAAAACGAAAAAAGAAGTAGCAAAATCGAAGTTTTAATAAGCACAAAAAAGGGAAGCAGCAACCGCAGCAGCAGCAGAAGAATTGATCCCAATTCCTTCTCCCCCACTTCCACTTGGTCCTTATTTAACATCTCCACGCCCGTCTGTAATATGTTACAGAAATCGCTGTTCTTGTTGCTGTTGTTACTCTTATGATTTGGTTCCAGCGCTGCAGAGACGAAAAAGGAGAGCTTTTGATCACTGCCATGAACTCTTAAGGTCTTCTTGATTTTAACTATTGTGAAGCTCTCTGTTTGCATCGCGATATCTTGGTTTAGCTTTGTTTTCGGCGCAACCGGAACTTTTCGCTGCCAAGGTGTTGCCATGAGTTCTGCAGCTGTTGCGGCGTTGGTGCTCTTGTCGTTGGCGGCAGCTGCAGCAGCTTCTACTTCTTTGTTTGATGATGATGCTCTACTTGGGAGCACCAGCTTCCAGGATGCGAGAGGAGACGGTAGGAATCGGATTAATATCAGCAGCAGCAGCAGCAGCAGTAGCAGTGGAAGTGGGATGAGGTGGAGTTGTGAGGAGAGAGAAGGGAGGGAGGAGAACGTGCTGGGGCTGGCGAAGCGGCCGGAGGCGGTGGAGTGGGTGGTCGGAGTGCGGCGGAGGATCCACGAGCACCCGGAGTTGGCTTACGAGGAGGTGGAGACCAGCAGGCTGATCAGGAAGGAGCTGGATGGCATGGGGGTGGAGTACATGTACCCGTTGGCGGGCACCGGAATCGTTGCCGCCATCGGAACCGGGGGGCCGCCTTTTGTTGCGCTGAGGGCCGACATGGACGCTCTCCCGATTCAGGTATTGTGCTTGCTTGCTCTTAGTCTTATCTTCAAATCTCCTAAGTTTTTCCAGTTCACGGATATCTGTATGCTAAATATAAATGGCAAGTACAAAGTGAAGAAAGAAATTGGTAGTCGTTATGCTATTAGTGTTTGAGTTTCTCATTGTTACTGTTAAATTATGCCTGAATCAAAAGTGAAAACATTTGCTCCCTTTTGATAGCTGGTCTAGAATTATGTCTGCTAGAGCAAAGTGAGTTTGCCTGTGAAGTTGATTTGGTCACACAGATACTGCCCCTTATCTAAATTTCTTCCATTGTTTTTGTGGTGGTGTGAAATTTTGATTACCTCTGATTGGCTGTGAAACCTTGATTTGTAAGGTTATGGGTTGCCATGTTTCGGAGAATCTAACGAGGAGTTTCAGATCAAACAGTACCTCCCCTTCTGAGCATGACCTCTTGGATGTAACTGTTGTCCTGATCACTTCATTATTTAAATGACCTCATGCAATTATGTTGACAAATCTGCGATGGAAGCATTCTCGGAAGATGAGATGGACCCCTATAGGAAACTCGGTCCAGGTTTCTGGGTAATCATACTTCTTTTTGCGATGGCAGCATTCTCGAATGTTGAGATGGACCCCAAGAAAGAACTGTGTGCAAGTTTGCAGAGAATCTTAGAGTATTGATTCCAAGTTTGTAGTTTATCGAAGCGAGAAATGCATGTGTAGGTTTGATAATCAATGTTGCTGTAGAGTCAGATTTGCAGAAGTTAGGTAGTAAAAGAGGAGGTGCAGTGGTGCACATGTCGGTACCGGTTATCTGTCATTAGTGAAAAAAAACATTGTTGAGGTGCACAGTAAGCTGGGAATAAGCATATAATAACTATATCAGTTCATCTCCTATGCTAGCAGTCCTTAATTGCAACTATCTTTTCCAGAAAAACCAAATGGAAGATGTGTTAAATTGATCCTTTTGCATTTTCGTTTCTTTGCTATGTTTACAGGAAGCAGTTGAATGGAAGCACAAAAGCAAGCTTCCAGGTAAGATGCATGCTTGCGGCCATGACGCACACGTTGCGATGCTTCTAGGTGCCGCCAAGATATTGAAAACCCGGGAACATCATTTAAAGGTCGTGTCCATCTTCAAAATCTAAAACCTTGCAAGTCAATGTACAAACTTGCATTACTGTTTTACTATCATTATTAGGTATTTATAAGAATAATCTTCAGCTCATAGTCTAATGACATCTTCATGGGCTTGATAAATGCACAGATTTTTTCTGGATACATCAAATAATCTCTTAATTACAAATGTGATAATGATATATAACCAACCTGACAGTATACTTTTCATTCGACTATTAAAGGGTTTTAATTGTTCTCAAAATAGATTCCCTATTTTTAAGGTGCAATTTGACTTGCAGGTGGGCCACTGACTAATTTGCCTATCTAGTACAAGCAAATATTAAAATAATTCCTGCAATACACTTGAGAAATTATTGGCTTTATGTGAACTTTCTATGAATATGTATACCAAGTTAAATACTGGAAGTCTTCCACCTAACCATCATGGTGCCAGCACCGTTGTCTATTTTGTGGAATTAGTAATCATAATATTAAACAAGGCTACTCTAAGGTGGATCTTTCTTCCTTGAGAATAGTTTAGTTATTCCATCAAACTTCAGAAAATTGATTAATATATCTATAAAAATGAAATTATGGAGACTGGTATGTCATATGAAGATTTGTATCTTGCTTGCTGTGCTAGAATGCACTGGTGAGAGGGTAATATTTGAAGACATCCTTCACTCACCAATGACTTAATTGACACTTCATCATTAATGACACCTTGTCAAATGTCGATTTTTGATACTTTCATCCGGGCTGATGCTTCATCCCCCATTTTTCACTGTATATGTTTCATTTTCACAACAAGTTGTTATTACTGAGCTCAGTTTTATGATTTTGTTTCCTGAGCACTTTTTTTTATGCCAACAAATCTAGATGATATTGATTATCCATTCCTAGCGACCAACACGTTCATGTGTATGCTTTATTTTGGGACAATAAATATGTAGCGACATTTAAAGATTTCTAAAGTAGGTATACTCCCCTTCGTCCGCCTTTCCAAGTTATGTGATTTATCAAATTTGAATATGAACTTGTCTTGCTTTTTCAACATAAGTTATTATACAAAGAAACATTATTTTTTCCACTTTAATATATAAACTTTAGTAATGAATTTAACGTAAATCTATAGTTCCTCCAGTAGCTTATTGTTGTTTTACCTCAGGGCACTGTTAAGCTGCTTTTTCAGCCAGCGGAGGAAGCTGGAATAGGGGCTAAGCGAATGATTGAAGATGGCGCTTTGAAAGATGTTGAGGCTATATTTGCAACTCATGTGTCCCATGAACTTCCTACTTCTGTCATTGCCTCAAGATCTGGCCCTTTGCTTGCTGGTTGCGGCTTTTTCCAAGCAGTTATAAAGGGTCAAAAAGGAAGATCCGGAAATCCACACCAGTCAATTGATCCAGTATTGGCTGCTTCTGCTGCAGTGATAAGCTTACAGAACATTGTGTCCCGTGAAGCAAACCCACTAGACTCACAGGTGTGTTGCCTTTGTTTATCAAGAATAGAGATGTATTCATCATGGAATAAATTTTCTCGTCCTCTTCTAAATACGGTTTCATCATTCTTGAGAAGAAGTTATCCTTAACTAGTTGTGGCTAAGTACTGAATTGCATTCTTTCGAACAACACTCCTTGAAATTAAGTGGATGGATTTGTCTTGCTTCAAATTGCCAAGTCTAGAAATGTGACTATGTGCTATAATATATTGACTTTGAAAGCTATTGCATTTTAGTTGACAGTGTTGCTATGAAAAAACACTGTTCATAAATAAGCAATGTGATAGTTGATCCTAGCTAGCTAATCAAGAAGTTCTTTTCTATAATCTGTTTTATATTTCAACATGTTTCAGGTAGTTTCAGTGGCGTCCGTCAATGGAGGTGATAATTTTGACGTGATCCCTGAATCAGTCATTATTGGTGGAACTTTTCGGGCTTTCTCCAATACAAGTTTTTACCAACTCAGGCGTAGGATAGAAGAGGTTAATGCTTGCATGCTCTATTTTTCTGTTGAAATTCTCTTATCTTGGCCTTTTTCTGAACCATAATCCTTGAACAGGTAATTGTAGAACAATCAAATGTCTACAGATGCACGGCCTTTGTGGACTTCTTTGAGAAACAAAGGTTCTACCCGCCTACAGTTAATGATGATTCCATGAATGACCTCGTAAAGGATGTGACTATTGATTTGCTCGGTGCAAAGAATTTCATAATTGCCCCACTGTCAATGGGTGCAGAGGATTTTTCGTTCTATTCGGAAATTATACCGGCAGCTTTCTTTTATATTGGCATCAAGAATGAAACATTAGGATCTTTCCATTCTGCCCACTCCCCGAATTTTATGATTGATGAAGATGTTCTTCCAACTGGTGCTGCCATGCATGCTGCAATAGCCGAGAGGTACTTGAACCAACATGGCTAGAGCCTATTGAACTTCTTCTCAAAGATTGGGTGAAGTAACAGAGTTTCACACCATCCACTATTAGGTGCTTTGAAGTATCCATGGAGAATATAAAAGGAGGGTGCAACATTTTTGGTGAATGAAAGTTGACAAGGAAATGGGTATTCATGCATTTAGGCATACTAATGCCAATGTAAATTATAAATATAGTGAATATAGTTATTAGGATTCTTGCATTAGACTGTCACTAAGATACTGCAACTTTATTCTATGATATGAAATTGATTTAGATTTTTGTACAAATTCATGTTTTGACTTGATGTGAGACGATATGTGCACCTCTTGGTGCCTACAAAGAGGTTATGTGGCGATTATCTCCTTTAATCTTATTCTTTTTCAGAATTCAAAGCAAGTGTAAATAGCTTCTACTACATAAATGCCAACTTTATCAGAACTACTTCAGAATGATAGGTCACCTTTCATCCAATGCAGGAACAATGATTAAAACAGAAGAGTACATGCTTGTAAGTTTACAATGATATTTATCTGAACATTAAGTTTTGAAACACCATCCAAAAACAGCAAAAAAAAAAACTTTGGGTGATGATTCATGAACAATATCCACTGGTTCAGTTCTGTGATTTTCAACTGGAGATGAGATAAAAAGCTGCATTTGAATCTGAAGTGGTCCTTCTCTGCAGTTTCTTGCTTTGGAAGTATTCTGCAGCTACCATATGTCCTCTCCAATGAACAAGTATGCTATGATATTAAATGACTCTGACTGCACAGAGCATTGTGCTCATATTGTTGGATCTTTATAGTGGCCTGAGGACAGAACTGAAACAGGAATACAGGCACACTGCTGATAGTGTACAACCACTTGAACTGGGATCAGCATGTCCTTCCGAGTCAGTGATCAAGCTTGGAGACAGTTAGTTTTGTGCTGTAAGAAACAGGTTAGAAGAACGCCGTTTTAAGGCCACAACCAGTAGTGACTCCGGGGTTCAAACTTCAAACATGAGCGACCGACTACCTCGTTAACATGAGATTCTGTACAATGCATCACAGTTTTAGAAACACCAAATAGAATTAGAGTAGATAGAAGTGGAAAGTTGAGTCATATATGTTCGGTCCTCCAACTTCTCCTGTGGTTGCACATATTTTTCTTGGAAATAATGAAACAAAAATGCAAGAGAAAGAGGCTACCGGAGATATTTGCATAGTCCAATAATTTGCTGTCATACTTGGCCATTTGAAGCATTGATACATGGCAAATGTTCGAACTGCAAAAAAGGTGCTCCAGTAACATTTTTGTTAGAACGCCAACTATTCAGAGACTTAAACACCTAACCAAATTGGTTAACATAGATGTTTCGCGGGTAACCGAGAGTAAGTAGTTCGAGTTCGAGTTTCGGAGTCATCAATTTGATCAAGATTTACCGCTTCCGTTCCAATATCGAATTAATTGAGTGCTAATAATTCTGAATTCGATGTAATTCTATCTGTAAGAAAGAAACTTGACATCTTAATCTCTTCCTTGGGAGCATTAACACGTTAGAATTTTCATATATGATGAAAAATAATAAAAGATAAGTTAAATAGTGGTAGCTGAACCATAATGATCCTTCAGCGTACGGTACTTTTTTACTTCACATGACCAGCACCTCAAAACATATTGTCCAGCTTAAGGGCACATGTAATAGTATAATTTTGTGCAAGTACAATATCAATTGCCCAGCAAAAGTGCAACTGCATGCATTTGATATTATTCATTTGAGTATTCATACTAAGTTGTGCGTTAAATTAGATTTGTTATTAAAATTTTTAAAAACTTAAGTTGATAGAGCGAATAATATCTTTATATTTATAAATACTAAAGGTATCCAAGTTGATATCCAAAAGTTGACGCCATGAGGTAAAGTCCCTATGATGCCCACTGTCTATTTATTTGTTTATTTTTTTTAAAATGTAAAGGACAAAAAAATAATTTCATAACTAATTAAATTCAAATTAATAATTTTTTTGCGTGAAAGTGCGATGAAAATATAAAAAAATATATTTTTATTTGGATTACATAAGAAAATAGGTAAAGAAATAATGTAAGAAAAAATATCACTTGAACTTTGGGCTTCAAATGAAGCCCAATTTGTTATTGAAGCCACCCAAATGTTCTGAGACCAGTGGGCCTCCAGGCTGGTGCCATGTAAACATCGTATGTTACTGGTTCCAATTTCCAAACAATATATCACACCAACGCACGGCAACGACTGATCGCTGCCGAGCTCTCCGACGCCACCAGCCATGGCGGGTTGGATCTCCTCCAAGCTCAAGGTCGCCGAGTCCTTCCTGCAGCAGGCAATTCCTCAAACACCTCTCTTGCATTCCTTCAAGGACCTCTCTCCTTCTCTTCCTCCTAATCATTCCTATTTTGCTCTTCTTGTGTCCACCAGATCGATCAGCAAGCAGCCGAGCAGCTTGGCAAGTCAGGTGACGCGGCCTCCTCCGGATCTCAATTCCCCGATGCCTTCCCCGGCGAGATCCCCAAGAGAAACGACCCATCTCCGCCGCTCAAGCACCAACTCCCCAAAAAACCGCCGTCGCCATCGCCGTCGCCGCCTCCGCCACCGCTGCCGTCCAATTCCGACGTCGATCCTCGGCGGCCCAGGCCGACAACTCCTGTGCCACCTGCTCCCAGTTCGGGTCCCAGAACCGTCGTCGCGGATGGCGACTGGACCGAACTCCTCAGCTCGGCTCCTGCGCCCACCATTCCCGTCGCCGCGACAAAGAAGCCCCTCGTCAAGGCAATTCGCAGGGGACCCATAGGCACCGCGAAGCATGGGAAGAGGCCTGGAGGTTCTGCTGCGGGAGGTGAAGCCGTGAGCAGTTCCTCGAAGGAGGAGGCGGAGTCACCTGCTGCCGGGCCTCCGTTGCCCGGAAGGTCATCCAGTTTCCTGGATTTGACAAAGGAGCTACTTATGCAAGAATTCCGAGGAGGCACTGATACAGCACAATCTAAGTCGGCGGCACTCCACGAAGAAGAGGCTCAACCTAGCGTGGATGAGGGTTCAAGTGTTTTGAATAAGAAAGGCCAAATTGCTGCTACTGGTGATGAAAAAGTTAATCTCTTAGGGCGGAGCAAGGCTCATGGCACTGCTGACACAGTCTCAGATTCAGACAGTGGATCTGAGTCTGACTCGGGTAGTGATTCGGCATCTACATCTGATTCCGAGGAAAGACAAAGGAGAGATGAGAGAAGGAAGAGAAGGGAGCAGATGAGGACAGAGAGGATATTGGCTATTGCAGCTGAAGCAATCAAGGAGCGGGAGAATACAGTTGCCAGATTAGAGGGTGAGAAGCTCAGCCTGGAAAAGATGCTGGTGGAGCGCGAGAAGAAGCAGGCTCAGGAGGTGTGTTTTTCGTTTTGGTGTTGTCTTTATGATATCCTCCAGTTTACGTGGAAAGGTGATTTATTGTGTTGAGTATACAAAAATAACTGAAATATCGCATGGAAAAGCATAGAAATTTAGTGAGAAACACAAGTCATCAAGGAATTGAAAGCAAGGGATAGATAGGTAGAATCATCATATATATGTAACTTACAAGCAGTGTGGATCACTGATCTATAGAAAATAACTTATACGTTAGATGTATACTTAGCTTGCATTCTCAGTTTTTGTTAAGAGGATTAATCTGACCGATATGATTTTAACAGGAAATTCATGACATTGATTCGGAGAATTGTGTTTGTGATACATAATGCATCTTGATTTACTTAAAAAATAATTCAGGATATTGGCTTCAAGGTTTATTAAATAGCTTTACTAGTTGTTATTCCATGATTAGGCATGTTTCCATAGGGTAGAAAATGATCCGTCTACTTTGTTCATCTACATAATATGGTTTCATGATTATTGCATTCTGTTCAATATTTTTGTTTCTTAGATTGTCTGAAACATAAAAAGGAACTATTTGCTGTTGTTTCTGTCACTAGGCCACGGAGCTGCAGACGAGTATGATTGAGACTATGGAGGCTGTAGATGTAGAAAAGCAGAGGCACAACGACACAATGATGGAAGCCCTTGCACAGTTGGCCAAGCTTGAGGTTTCACAACTCCTTATAGAAATTCTCTCTCAAAAAAACTCCTTATAGAAATTTGGATGTATCATGTTAACCTTACATGCAAAGAAATAATCCATGTCATCAATAACTTCTCTATTTATCATATCACAACTTTGAATAGTTTCTAGATGGCAGATTTTTTTCTAATTAGATATTTCAAGAGCAACATTTCTTAGTTTAAAGAAGGTTTTTGCAGGTGAAAAATGCAGAACTTGCAAGGTCACTAGCAGTAGCCCAAGGAAACCTTAAAATAGAGGTATGTTCCTCATTTTTTGTTTAAATTATTTGAGAATTGACTATGGCCTACCTGGAGTTCGCTGTTAATGAACAATGATCAGATACAATTTTGTGAAGCTTATGCACCTAAACTTTTTGTTTTCTATATGGAGTTTCCTTGGCGCTGATAAGGAAACCATGTACTTAACAAGCTGAAAACTGATATTAGCCTGTGTTGTTGTCTTTTTGAGCTCAGCTCATAAGATGGACTGGAGTGTGCTTTTGACTTTTGCAATGTTTATTTGCTATCTTCTTTAGAAAGAAAGTAAAAGAACTGAGAAATTGAAATATAAGAAGGATATCAAGACCTCGGCTTAAGTAGTTATGGTCCAGTATCAATTGCAGAGTGAAATTCCACAAAAGCATTTAGCATTGACACTTATGTCAGAGATGCCAGAACTGCTAGGCTTAATATAATCCTACTCAGGTTATGCATCCCACTTCAAGAAAGGATAGAAAATTTACCCCATTTAATCTAGGATATATTTTAAAGATAATTTATAGTTTCCTTCTGTGAACCAGTAGTAGTGAAAGGCAGAATACCACAACTACTAGAGAAACTAATTCAAATGAAATAAACTTTTGCAGTAATGGACTCAGGAGCTCTATTTTCTAGTCTTTCATTGGAAAAGATTTCTTTTATGTGGTCACACATTTCAATTGCTTAAATGAACTTCTACTTATTTGTTTCATCAATTTATATAGTCATCCTGTTTGTTATATTTGAGTGTGGGGTTTGATGTCAATACTACTCTTTCTATCTCTTTTGGTGGATGAAAGATAAATCGGCTGGGAGAATTTCGGCGACAAATTGAATCAAAGGAATTGGCTCAAGAAGGTTTCTCAACTATCCCATTATGTTGTATTTCTTATTATAATGACTAGTTAATGTTGGTCAATTGTGATTTATATACATGCATATTTATAAGTGAAATGGAGTCATTTTGTGACTAGAGTCAAAATATTTTAGCCACAAATATGAAGTAAAGAATGCATGACCATGACATCTAATCTTGTTCTCAGCTTTATGCATTAACAAGGGGGTGCTTTAAGATGGATGAGGGAAGGGAGAATCAGCACCTTTGGTCTCTGTAATTTTCATATTTCTATTTAAAATTCTCATGCATTTGCAATTTGATTCCTCTAGCTTTGAAGAGTTTGCCTCCCGACATTTCGCCATAACCAAAATCCTGTTTCTAGGGAACATGGGTGGTTTGATCAGCAATTCACCTTTTAACAGTTTAACACGCGTATGTTCTAATGTCATGATTTATAAGTTGTAGTATTTCTTTTTTTATTACGTTGGAAGTGTGAACATCACATAATAGAGTTTAGTTGTTAGTTGAATTAGACTTTGTTCCCTCTAGGGAGTCCCACGACCAAAAGCAAAATGGCCATTTGCTACCAATGAGTAGAGTTGGAAACAGTCTAGACTAATGCCTGAACAAGCTTGGCATGTTAATTAAAATACATAAGCTAATGTCGCTCTCTCATGTCATGTATGAAATACAACAATTAATTGATATTTCCATTTTTTGCACTACTAATCACAAAAAAATTCTGACAATTTATTTTCTGCAAAATTCAATTTCCCTGAAAGCTATCTTCACCAAAACAAACAGAAGCTTAACTTAGCACCAATCCATTTGACCAGTCTTTTTGCAGTTGGTGGTGATTTATTCTTTGCTGTATTTCTAATGTGTCCTTGATTCTTTTATCTTTTATGCAGGGTATAGAAGGAAGATATCTGAGATTCATCAGAGCGCTTCTCTGGATGAAGTGAGTTGTTATTAAACTTTCTTTGCAGTAGGTCCTGTTTGCTAGCAAAATTATGTTTCTTGACACGTGTTCCATAGAGGTTAAATGCATTTGCTTGATCGATTTGAAAGAATCAATACACAACCGAAACTTCATAAATTCCATTGGACAAACTTTGTTCATAATTCAATGAAGTGCCAACCTTATTCTGTTTTTCTTCCAAACCAAAAAAATATGTATCGTTCTTCATATAACCAAAGAACAAAATAGTTGATAATCAAGTTACAGTAAAACAACAGATCCTCTTTTTAAGCTATCTTTTACATGCAACCAAACAACTTGGGGAGAATTGGATTTCAAAAGTTTTAACATCATTTAGCCCTATATCATGGCAACTCGTACAACCAGATTACCTCTTTAACATAGCATGTTCTATTTTCTTTTATCCTAAAACATGTTGTTCTAATTTGTTTCTTTGCTCGTCTAGTCAGAATCCTTAAGAAGAACTCAACTTGAACAAGAAATTCTTGGTGCAGAGTACTCTCTTGTGTGTGATAAGATGTTAAAGTTAAAGGACAAGGTAATCCACAAACCTTCTTCCACTTTTATAATTTTTTAAAATGTTTGTTGGTATGTATTTGGCTAGTAGTGTTGTAATCCATGTTCTTATAAACGAATCAATAATCCACTCTTCTCAAAAAAAAAAAAAAAAAAAAAAA